>JAULAV010001228.1:17500-50011 GCA_030789695.1 Scilla litardierei
CACGATGAGGTTTAGCGTAAAATTTCTCTTTATTCAAGCTGAAAGCAGTAGTTCATTATTGGGTTAGTAATTTGACCATTCTTCTCTGTTCTTTCTCCATGGGTAACGGTGTGAATTTTCCTGATATTGCAGAAGAGAGGGTTGGTGTATTGGTCATTGGTGGGGGTGGAAGGGAACATGCATTGTGTTATGCTTTGCAGCGATCTCCATCCTGTGATGCAGTTTTTTGTGCCCCTGGTAATGCTGGGATTGCTGAATCTGGGGATGCCACTTGCATAGCAAACTTAAATATTTCCAACAGCTCTGCTGTTATTTCATTTTGCCGCAAATGGGGAGTTGGATTGGTAGTAATTGGCCCAGAAGCTCCCTTAGTTGATGGCCTTGCAAACAATCTTGTCAGGGCTGGGATTCCTACTTTTGGCCCGTCATCTGAAGCTGCAGCATTGGAGGGATCGAAGGATTTTATGAAGAAGCTATGTGACAAGTATGGTATCCCTACGGCTAAGGTTTGTCTCCACTTTGTGCCCTTTGGCATATTGGTTGCACCTAACCATTTTCATTTCTGTTCCTATAGAGTCGGTTGCTGCATAAAAACATGAATAAGATCCTTTTGAACTATGTACTACCAATACTGGATTCTGGATTAACGTTGTCATATCATGATATATATTGTTTATCGATTTCTATGATTATCATATCATATATTCAACCGTATCACATATCGTAAGATAAATTTATCTTGTTGAATAATTAAATAAATTATGTACATAACTAAATATATCCTAAAAATATGTTGGGATCTTTATAGAATAAATAATTAATATGGAAACATTATAAGAGTTTGAAAATTGCAGTTACGGAAGTTGATGGGAGTTGAAGAAGGTCGGCAATTTTTCATAGGGCCTTTGCAAGGGCTATCGAGAGTCAAAGGAGCCTCCTAAAGGATCAATGAGGGTAGATAGATTCTTGAGGGTCGATAAAGCTTGATACATAATGCTGTATGATCTCTAGTGATGATTCACGTGGTTAGCTAACTTCATCGAGGGCAGCAAACATCAGTTAGCTTCAACAAGCTTCAACAAGCTGAAAGGAGTGATTTGGATGTCTTTAGCTAAGAAGAGGAATAATCAATCAATTTTAGATCTAAATATAAAGAAGATCGAATTTAAAACTAAATCTGATTTGACAAAACCATAACCTAACACCTAGCTTTTGACTGATGATGTATATCGGAAATATGTGTATCGGTTGATTTATATCATATTAGTATGATATGATATCCACATTGTAAATTATTTTACATCTCCAATATGGTCTTCCAATATTTATCAAACCCCCTTCATATTGTATCGTATGATACATTTCGCAGATCGTAAGATATTAACAACTATGTTCTAGATACACATATAGCTGGTTGAGCCACAACTATTCATTGCTTTGAAACTTATACAAATTTGTAGAACAGGTGTCTGTAAGTCATATGTAAATGCTAATTGTTGTGCAAGCGACCTGACTTGAAATCCTATTTACCCCATTATTTTCTCAAGGCCAGTTGACAGTACCTTTGTTGCTTTTCATTGTTTTTCAATTCGTTTCATTTTTTCCGAAGAGCAACTCTGCACGCACTCGTTCTTCTTTCCTTTGTTGGGGAAAAGCCAAATATCAAGTGAAAGAGAGTTTGGTATAAGCTCCTTTTTTAAATATAGGTTAGAGAGCTGCAGAATCAATATAATTTGCTTCTTTTTCGACCATTGCAAATTCGTAAGTTAGAAGAAGGGATAACATGTTATGCCACTTAACCATATAAGTTTCTATAAGTTGTATTTATCTATGCCTGTTCTCATTTTCAGTATCAAACTTTCACAAATGCATCCGAGGCAAAACAATACATAACTGAGGAAGGAGCGCCTATAGTAGTCAAGGCAGATGGATTAGCTGCAGGGAAAGGAGTCATTGTTGCCATGACTTTGGAAGAGGCATATGAAGCCATAGATTCTATGCTGGTAAATGATGCTTTTGGGTCTGCAGGTTCAAGAGTGATCATTGAAGAATTTCTAGAGGGTGAAGAAGCTTCTTTCTTTGCTCTGGTCGACGGTGAAAATGCTTTGCCTCTTGAATCAGCACAGGACCATAAACGAGTAGGTGATGGTGATACCGGTCCTAATACAGGTGGAATGGGTGCATACTCCCCTGCTCCTATACTAACGAGTGAGCTTCAGGCTGTGGTTATGGAATCGATAATCCTCCCAACGGTGAAGGGAATGGCTGCAGAAGGCTGCAAATTTGTTGGTGTACTGTATGCTGGGCTTATGATTGAGAAGAAGTCGGGTCTTCCCAAGCTTATTGAGTACAATGTTCGTTTTGGAGACCCAGAATGCCAGGTAAAATAGAGCTGATATAATTTGCTCCTTTGTTATTATATATAACTTAAAGGTTCCTTGTGATTTATATGCTTTTAAAGACCATGTGCTACAGTCATCTTTATGGTTTGATACAGACTGATTTGTCTGATCGATCTATAGTTTAAGCTCTTTTCATTTGCTTTCATATGCCTAACATTTAATGGGTTGTTGAAATTCTAATTAGCTGTCAGGTCTTATTTGATAGTAACCCCAACCGGAGGCAAAGATACGGGTATGAGTACGGGTATGGGTACGGGTACGCACACATGAAATTCCTAAAATGCAGGGTATGTGCACACAACTAGGGGTGGCAAACGGGTCGGATTTGGGTCGGATCAGGTTTGACCCAACCCGGATAATGGTGTACTCGAACCCGATCTGGAGTTAATTCAGGTCGGTAACCTAAAATCCATACAAACCCGGATGACATCTGGGTCACCCATACCCAACCCGATTTATTTGGCAGGTTGGGTACGGATGTGGTTCGTGCGGATTAGCTGGGATTTACAATGAGATTTCAAATGAAAAATTTGATGTTTTTTGATTAAATTTGGAAATGCACCATGATTCAACGGTTCACAGTTTGTGGACAAAGCTCACCAATTTGAATGAAACACACTTAAAAAAACAACCTAGTTCTACCATCATATACATAAAGCACAAATAGTGCGGGAACAAAGAGAGTATATGTACATATAAAAATTACATATCTTGCCCCAGTAGAGGCCCAAAAATCCTTCACCTACAAGATGGAACAAAGCAATGCAGCACCATACCATTAACCAAATATTTAGCATCGCTTTTTTTCCACAAACAATCCACTTAAATTACAGATGGAACAGGGGCAGAAATCAACATCATCGTATCACTCACAAGATGGAACAAACCAATGCAATACTATATTATTACTGAGTCACCTAAAAATCACATCTTTCAGCATTGGATCGCAAACTTTGAAAATTTCAGATTTTACAGAATACTTGAACAAAATCCCACGAAAATTATCCCAGAAGATTTCACAAAAATTCTAAAACATCTCACAAAATCACATACCCTCTATCATCATGTGTTGCAACCCCTCTTGAACATCCACTAATGTCTATCGCTTCAATCGGGTTCAACTCCATAACCAAACCTACAATAGCGATCCAAAATCTACATAACTCCAATGATGTTAATCTGTGTGATATATAGAGATATAGGAGATATGGGATAGAGGGATATTTGGAAGTGTTGATGTCCAGTATGGGTACGACTACATGATAGAAGTACCCGTGCTACTCAGAGGTAATAACTGCCATGTAAACAGGTTGACCGCCCTTATTATTCTGTACTGGCTAGCATTATATGTACTTGGAGGTTGGGTTGATCGATCATATAGCTCTGTAAATCATCTAATGTTCTTTATTGATCTGATATGGAACTGGACTTCTGCTCATGGAGGCATTTGCATTTTGTTCGACGACTGTCTCTATGTACTTGTTACGTATGCAGTTTATACATATGTGTTTTGTTTCATTTAGTTTAAAGGGTGCGAAAGGACAAAGACATCAAATTTCTTTCCCTTGCATAGTTTATAAAAAGAACCTGACGAGGGAGAACATAAGGAAAACACTTCTTACTTCTAAAGATCAAGAAGAGACCTATTACTCTATATGCCACTGTCTTTGTGCTATTTTTTCTTCACTTAGTCTTGCAACCAAAGATACCTTTTTTGTTGACATTCTTGTGTTAAAACCTTGGGCACTTACATGAGATAATTTTTCTTTTGATTTTGCTTGCTAATTTTGTGCTAATAAAAATTAATCACAGGCACTGATGATGAGGCTGGAGTCTGATTTGGCCCAAGTTTTGCTAGCAGCTTGCAGAGGAGAACTGAGCAACGTGACACTGCAGTGGTCGCCGGGATCTGCTATGGTGGTTGTAATGGCGAGCCGAGGTTATCCTGGCGCCTGCGAGAAGGGCACTGCAGTAAGGAATCTCGATGAGGCAGAGCTCGCCTCTCCATGTGTGAAGATATTCCACGCAGGCACTGCGCTGGATTCCGACGGTAATTTTATTGCTACAGGAGGTCGCGTGCTTGGCATTACTGCAAAGGGCAAAGACATTGAGGAAGCAAGGGCCAGAGCTTATGATGCAGTTGATGCAGTCGACTGGCCTGAGGGATTCTTCAGGCATGATATTGGATGGAGAGCACTGTGTCATAAACAATTGCCAGTGCCAACCCACCGATAAGGAGCCCATTCTTCGTCGGAAATGTGAACTTATGTGTCATATGATGAAAAAGGCTTAGCCAAGGTTTTCATGAAACGTCAGTTTGAAGCTGACTGTGACTGTGACTTTAGTTTGAAGCTGACAGTGACTTTACATGCTCTTTATTGTAAGAGAAATGATGCATGCACCTCATTCTTTGAGGTGCATGTCCTTTAATTTTGCTTTAAAAAGAAAAAATATCACATCTTAAGTCTAATCTTTCCTATATTTTGTCAAAAATAGCAAAGTTTTGCACTCATCCCAATCTGCACCTCAATCTTTGAGGTGCAGATAGCAACTCTCTTATTGTAATAAGAAAGGAAAAATTTGCATGTATTTTAGGTGTAAATTTGAAATGGATATCTAAAGCACAAACAAAACAATGTAAATCATTTACTAAGAGCATATCCAATCCTTTCCTTCAAGAGAAGGCCCTTCAAAATGGATTATTCTTCAAAGATTACGTTATGAAGAATGGGCAATTCCAACCATCAACCTTAAAATTTTATTTTTTGTCATATGTAATTATCTTTAGATAACGAAAAAATATTTCTTATGTAAAAAGAAATTTATAAATAATATAAAATTATTATTATTACATAACTATAATAATTTTAGTGAAAATGTGAAATATTAATAATTTTTCATGAAAATAATATTAATTTTTATATAGATGGTATCTTCAACAACAAAACAATTGAGTAATTTAGAAATCATGATACATTAAACATTAAACAAACTGTATTGATTAAAATTAAAATAAAAATACGACATTTTAGAAAACTAAAAGATACAACTGGTCAGTATCTAACATTTTTATTATTCATCGTTTAGTGTTTTTAATTTTTAAGTATTCAGTATTTTTGTTATATTATAAATTTTTTAAATTTAATGGAAAAATATTCAATATTGGTATCATATTATAGGTATTATCGTGATCTTTCCAATGGTACTAAGATTTTTAAATTTGGTGATGTGGTATGTAAAATATTATAGTCTTAAGTAATCATGTTTAGGTTAATAGAGGAACAAATTGGTCATTTAGCCTGAGATGCTAATATGAAGGGATGAATAGTGCCCCTTTATATTTGAAGGGGCACTATTCATCCCCCTTCAAATTTCGCTTCAAAATAAAGTCCGGTTGGAGCTCCACCGTGCTTCAAAATACAGAAATGAAGCACGATTGGAAATGCTCTAACAATGCAGGAAAATGTGCATCTTATTTAGCGTGTGTACATTCAGGATTTAAGAACCAAATGACAGCATGATAGCGGATGCTTGAACCATATGACGGGTAACGAATATTTTTTCTTGACTATATCAGAGAAAAAAGACGGATTGACTTTCGAGAATGGAAACAAAGGCAGGATCATTAGTATAGGTAAAATCATTTGTAAGTATCCCATTTTGTTATGTCTGTTTGGTTGATACTTTTAATGCATAATTTGTCCGAATAATTTATTTTTATGATTTAAGTTTTGTAATCTAAAATTTTTTGTGAGTCTATAATGTTTATGCATGAGATTATATCATCATATATACTAACTTTATTTGTATTTTCTCTGTACTTCTGTCTTTTAAAAACCGTCTATAGAATGCTTTATTTATAGCTATAGCTTTTAATTATTAGGAATTGACGAAAAAAATTCTTCATTTTCGCAAAAAAATTTGATGATCAATGTGAAGGCGGCAAAAAATTTTCGTCTTAAATATTTGTAGTCGAAGTTACGAGCTTTTAAAAAATTTCCGCAGAAAAATACAATATCGAGCCAATATTGTATTCGTGTCATATAGTAAAAAAATGGGTGGTTTTAATTGATTTTTTGTTGTTAATTGATAAGATTGTATCTTATCTATGGATACGATTGTATCTATTGTTTCTCATCCATGTATGGCTCTCCATCTACTATAAATATAGGTCTGGGTCTTCCCCCAAGGATACGCATTCATAACACGTTATCAGCACGATTCTCTAAATTTTTCCGAAGATCCATTCGCTGCGAAAGCGATGATAAGACGGTAGATCCATCACGCGGGCTTCATCAACCTCCATGTGTAGGCTTCATCAACCATCGCTAGATTTGGAGGACAGATCTAGAGCTATTACTTCAAATCTTACTTTAATCATGATAATAATACATACATCGTCGATCACGTAAGATTAGACTATAAAAATAGATTTTTATTCTTTCTAGATCTAATATGACGGATTTTTACTGTCGATCCTAGGAATACCATAATAAAAACCTTATTTTTGGGGTTCATCCATACAAAAAACAAAAACAAAAACAACCCCCCCAAGCCCCGCCTGTGGCATCCACACCGCCGGCAGCCGTGGGTATGCTACGCCCTCCCCCCCCGCCGCTTCTATCCCCCTCTGTCCCCATGGAGGAGGGACGACGCTGCATGGCGGTGGCGTTAACCCCTTCGGGTTCTTCATAAATTGTTCGGAAAAAAATTTTAGTTTCGTTGAACCCACGCTGCCGCAGCTAAGCCCTTCCCCCTTCCACCATAGGGGGCAGTGCCCCCCCCCCCCCCCCCCCCCCCCCCCCCCCCCCGCTGCCCCCAAACCATAATTGTGGGGGCGACAACAAACCCTAGCCGCCTCCCTCCCCCCACAATAATGACTTGGACCTTTGGCCCAAGCCCAAAACAAAAAAAAATTTCCTTTACGATGTAGGTAGAAGCCCACAGCAACTTGTGGGCTCCAGCCCACAAGAAAGCGAAAAAATGGAATATATAATGTTGCGGACCGAAGCCCATAGCAACTTGTGGGCCCTGGCCCATAGGAAAAAACATAAAAAAGGCTGCGGGCCTGAAGCCCGTAGCACACGCTACTGGCTTCAGGCCCGCAAGCCAAAACTCTTTTGAAAAATAAGAAAGAATAAGGAAAGTAAAGGGTTATACTAAAGGGTCTAAAAATGAAGAAAATATGAATAAATAGGGGGATAAAATGGGGACTCTTATGAGAAAATTGGGGATTTTTGGGATCTTTTGGGGCATAAAAAAGGAAAACTTCTTTCTTTTTAGAATAAATAATATATTTGGGCACCATTCAAATTTATTTGAATTAGCCCCATTTGCACAACCAATTAATTGCATATTTTAATATATGATACCCACTTTTGGATCATATTTATATGCATTGCATCACATTTTCTGCCTTATTTTCTGGAATAAACTTATGCTATGATTGTGCGGTATTAACTTAATAATTATAAAGAGCATGCGACTGTTATGCCATTAGTTACCTAACTTAACGGTGTATGACATCACCCAGTGGTCTGAATAATTATTAAGTAGTATAATTGATGTGTTTATCCTATTCTGAATCTGTGATGCATGTGATGTGTTATGAACATGTTTGATAAGAACAAATTTTACATGGATGGCTAATTGTGGTTTTGGATCAGCTATTTAGTCCCACACTTTACTTTTCCTGCACTTTTTTTTCTTTTGAGAGAAATTGTAGTGAGGAAAAATATGTAATGCATAAGACTGAGAACCATTTCCATGGAGGCGGAGGCCATTTTTGAAGCTGAAGATTTTCAAATGGGACCCGAGTGGTTTATAAAGTTGTAATTTTTGCTTTCATTTGTATAAAATGAACTGTAATATGGACTTTGGGACATTATTATTTTATGTGGGACTGGCCGATCCACGCAATTAGCTTATTCATTTCCTCTGCATGAAAATGTGTTTCAGTATTATTTATTCATGCAAAATTGTGCTTTTCTAGATAAAATGGCAAAAATCGCATGCGTTGATTTCGAAGTACTGGATGCATCCGAAAGAAATTATTTGAGCTGGCAGCTTGATGTTAAATTTCGCCTGCGAGCTAATACATTGTCTGCAATTACAAAAGATGGAAAGGTGATAAACATTGAAAAGGCGCAAGACATCATCTATATTCTTGGCCACGTGGATAAGACCTTAAAGGCTGAATATCTTACGGTCGAGAATCCACTGGAGCTGTGGACTGCCCTTGAGGACAGATATAAATATCAGAAAGATGTTATACTCTCAAGGGCACATTATGAGTGGGAGAACCTAAGACTACATGACTTTAAGTCCATAGCTAAGTACAACTCAGCTCTTTTTAGTATCACCTTACGCCTGAATTTGTTTGGTGAAAAAGTATCAGAAGATCGCATGCTGGAAAAGACATACACGTCTTTCCACGAAAAGGATGCGATACTCATGCAGCAATATCGTAAACAAAAGTTCACTAAGTATTCTGAGCTACTGTATGTTTACTCATGGCTGAACAAAACAGAGAACTTCTCCTTGACACTCATAACATGCGCCCCTGGCACTGCCCCCTCCTAGAAGCTCACAACGCATCTTCTTCCAAAAAAAGAAAGATAATAAAAGAAAAGGAAAATCACAGAGGGAGTGACCAAATAAAAAGGCCAGAGGACAAGTCCACCAGCGAAGAAATGAAGAGAGGCAGAAGTTCACTTGGCGCAAAAATGACAATAACAGAAATGATGCACACACACACACACACACAGAGAGAGAGAGAGAGAGAGAGAGAGAGAGAGAGAGAGAGAGAGAGAGAGAGAATGGGAAGACCAGTGCCATAACTGTGGCATGAAAGGACACTGGTCTAGAGTGTACAGAACTCTGCGACACCTCCAAATTTGTATAAAGAAAGCTTGAAAAAGAAAGCTGAAACAATTCTGGTGACCACCATTACTCCAGTTCAGTTTACTGCTGATGACTTCGAAAAAGACGACTTGTTTGATTACCTATGTTTATCTTTGTTTTGAAAAATAATGTTATGAGAGCTATCTGAATGTTTAAATAAAGTATAAATAAATTTGATATGTGCTTACATGGTTCATCTTTTAATAGATGGAACGCTCTCATGACTGCTTAGTAGACATTGCATCACCACAAACGATTCTTCAATATAAATTCTACTTCCATAGCATTATACCATATGAAAGCCATGTAAATACAATTTCAGGGCCATCAAAAATTATTGAAGGTTCAGTGAATGCAACACTGTTGCTTCCAAATGGAACAGAAATAAGAATAAATAATGCATTATTCTCTCTGAATTCAAAAAAAACTTATTACATTTCAAGGACATTTGTTTAAACGGATTCCTATTAGAAACTGCAAATGTGAACGAAAAAGAATATTTGTATGTGATGTCTCAAGAAAAAAGGGTTAAATCCATACTTGAATGTTTTGAGAGCCTTTCATCAGGCATCTACCATACAAATATTCGGAGAGATGAAGCTAATTTGACGAAGCACCTGAAGTGCCCGACATCAGCCAAGTTTTTATTTTGGCATGATAGACTTGACCATCCTGGATCGGTTATGATGCACCACATCTTATCCCAATCCTATGGGCATGCCTTGAAGAACCAGAAGATTCTTCAGAAGGGAGAATTCCCTTGCATCCCTGGCTACAAGTGAAAATTAATAACATGGCCATCACCACTAAAAGTGGACAAAGAATCTCCAAGCTTCCTCGAAAAAATACAATGAGATATATGTGGACCTATCCACCCCCCAAGTGGGCCCTTTCGGTACTTTATGATACTGATAGATGCATCCTCAAAATATTCGTATGTGTGTCTACTATCGACCCGCGACTTAGCTTTTCCAAAGCTATTGGCACAGAAAATAAAGTTGCAGATGCATTTTCTAGACAACCAAATACAGAAAATACGGCATGATAATGTTGGGGAATTTACCTCCTGATCATTTCAAGAGTACTGCCTTACAACTGGGATAGAAATTGAACATCAGTGCCACATGTTCATACCCAAAATGAGTTGGCAGAGTCATTGATAAAAATACTCCAATGGATTGCACGTCCATTATTAATGAAATCCCAATTGCCGGTGACTACATGAGGACATACAATATTGCATGATGCATCGCTAATAAAATAAGACACTCTAGAGATCTAAGTCTCTCGCCAATGCAACTTGCATATGGAATACCAACGAACATCTCTCACTTGATATTTTTCAGTTGCACAGTTTATATCCCCATAGCACCATCACAGAGGACAAAAATGAATCCTCAACGTCGTCTAGGTATATATGTAGGGGTTGACTCACCCTTAATAATAATATACCTAGAAACCCAAACGGGGGATGCATTCAAGGCACGTCTTAAAGACTGTGAATTTGATGAGACTAATTTCCACAAATTGGGCCCAAAACTGAAAAATCTGGAGCTACGGAAATAATATCTTGGGATACAAAATCATTGACCCACTATGATCCGGTAACAAAACAATGTGAAGATGAGATCCTGAAGATCCTACACATACAAAACATTGTTCATCAGTTACTAGACTCATTCACTGATAACCAGAAGATTGTCAGATCACACATCCCTGCTATAAATACTCCAACTAGGATTGACAAACTCGAGAATAGATGCAATCCACCAGCAGCAGAATTGGCTATTTCTCAACAGAAAAGAGGCAGATCACCAGGCTCCAAGGACAAAAATCCAAGAAAAAGAAAAATACATGGAGACCTTGTGACAATACCCCCACAGAAAAATGAGCTCATGTCCATACCCTTATCCCTTCCGGAACTACTGCAGAGGAACTGTCGGGAGAAACTGAAATATCATTGAATTATGTACGTACAGGGGAGGTATTGGACAAAAAGAGTATAATCGTCGACGATGACTCTGTGTTTCATATTATCATTCACGTCACTAAAAGCGACGATGATCATGATCCACATTCCGTTGCTAAATGCAAAGGAAGAAATGATTGGCCAAAGTGGAATGTGACAATAAAAGCAGAGCTAGAATCGCTTAAGAAATGCGAATTCTTTGGGAAAATAGTCCAGACACCAAATGGTGTCAAACCTGTGGGATATAAATGTGTATTTGTTAGAAAAAGAAATGAAAACAATGAGATTGCACGCTACAAAGTAAGGCTTGTAGCACGGGGATTTTTCCAAAGAACGGGTATAGACTATGATGAAACATACTCATCGGTAATGGATGCGATCACTTTCCGATTTTTTATAAGCTTAACAGCAAAAGAAGGATTAGATATGTAGCTAATGGATGTTGTGATTGCATATCTATATGACAATCTCGATAAAAAGATTCATATGAAACTCCCCGATTGCTTTTCAAGGCCTACAAAATTAAAAGATAGACCTCGGGACGTCTATTCTGTTAAGCTACAAAGATCATTGTATGGTCCTAAAGAATCGGGAAGGATGTGATACAACAGTCTTAGTGAATTCCTTGTACAACAAGGATTCAATAATAATGAAGTCTGCCCTTGCATCTTTATAAGAGCAAAGGGAACATGATTTGTCATAATTGCAGTCTACGTAGACGATCTGAACCTCCTTGGATCTCCTGAAGAGATCACTTAGATATCTGTAAGCCTAAAAAAATAATTCGAAATGAAAGACCTAAGCAAAACTAAATTTTGCCTTGGCTTACAGATTGAACATTTAAAAGACGAAATCCCGTTACACCAAACCACATATACAAAGAAACTGTTGCAAAGATTTCATATGGACCAATGTCATCCATTGAGTACACATATGGTTGTACGATCCTTGGATGCACATAAAAACCCCTTCCATCCATTGGAAGAGGGGGAGGATATACTTGGTCCTGAAGTCCATTATCTGAGTGCTATTAGAGCACTTCTATATCTGGCCAACTGTACACATCTTGATATATCATTCGCAGTAAATTTACTAGCCATATATAGTGCAACGCCTACACATCATCACTGGACCGGGGTTAAGCACCTCTGCACTATCTCCAAGGGTCAACAGATTTGGGATTATTTTACAAAAAAGAATTATCATCAACACTTGTTGGTTATGCTGCTGCAAGTTACAAGTTTGATCCCCACAATGAAAAGTCACAGACAATGTATGTGTTTACCTATAGTGGGATGGCTATTTCCTAGAAATCTGTCAAGCATACCATGACTGCGACCTCATCCATTCACTCAGAGATACTCGCCTCCATGAAGAAAGCAGAGAATGTGTCTAGCTATGCTCAGTTGTACATCACATCCTGGTGACGATCGGATTGAAGACTAGTTAACTTGAATCTACCACTAAGTTCGAGGACAACGCTGCTTGCATTGCTCAGTTACGAGGTCGCTACATCAAATTAGGTGACAGAACGAAGCATATCTCTCCTAAATTCTTCTGAACGCATGAGCTACAAAGGGATGGCGAGATCAATGTCAGACAAGTACAATCATATGAAAACATGGCAGACATGTTCACTAAATCACTTCATATAGTTACTTTTAGGAAGTTTGTACAAAAGATTGGAATGAGACGCCTAAGAGATCTGAAAGCCTAAGGGCTTGTACAGATTAGGGGGATTTAGAGGATATTTGTACTCTTTTTCCTTAGATATGGTTTTTTTCCCATAAGGTTTTCCATAGCCAAAGGTTTTAACGAGGCAAATTCCATCAACTCAAGATCCTGAAGTATCCACCCTTTGTGAGACTCATATGATGCTCAGAATCATGAAGTATTCATGGGCGTAGTCCACACTTATGGCTGGATCGATAAGGGGGATAGTTGTAATAGATAAGATTGTACCTTATCTATAGATAAGATTGTATCTTATCTATATATAAGATTGTATCTATTGTATCTCATGCATGTATGGTTCATGTATCTATAGATAAAATAGCTGGAGCTGAGCTTTCTTTATCGAGACAGGGAAGTTAAGGAGACTTGTACTGTTTTCCCTTAGCTATTGGTGTTTTTCCACTGGGTTTTCCATAGCCAAAGGTTTTAACGAGGCAAGACCTCCTAACTTAGGATTCAGAAATATCCAAATCCTCATGATACTAATAAGCACTATGAATCCTGAAGTATTCATATATCGAGCTTACAATGATGGATGGATAATGGAAAGTCTTATGAACGGGCTTTTGTAGGCCCATGTAAAGCCCACATAGGGTTAGGGTATCCACTCAATTGTAAACTCTCCTATAAATATATGGCTACGGGTTCAGTAGCCCTCACCTTCACAACAATAATTATTTCTCTTTTTCTTTGCAGCCTCGGTTTTTATAAGCTGAATAGCCCCTTTTGTCCTAGTTAGAAAATCCTATGATTTCATAATTAAATATATATAAACATTATCAATGATGTCAAAGATTGTAAATGTATCAAAAAAATAAGACTATTTGTAAACAAATTAATTTAAAAAAATATCTACATTACAATTGAGGGTGGGTGATGTGACTTTGTCCCAAGTGGCAATGTCACATCGCCACATGGGATCCATATCACCCCCAAACCCTATTTCCAACCAAAAAACCCAAAATCTCACTCCCAACTAAAAACACAATTTCAAGTAACACCCCAAACCCAAGCTTTTTCCCCTTCCCCCCCCAGATGATACCTACACATACACCCACACTTCTTACTCCTTTTCGTTTGCGTGTGTGTACCGCATCCTGTTCGTTTGGATTTTTTTGTTGTGCACTGTGTGCACGGATTATTTCTAGTGTTATAATGTTAAGGCTAACTGAAATTTAGTAATGAGTGTTGATAGTTGCACTGCATGACTTTATGATTTCACCACACTTCTGAATTAACTGCACCAAAATCTTGTTATTTATTAATCTACCCTTTATATAAACTCTCCCTCTTCTTCATTTTCTGTTAATTTCACCACAAAACACTCACGCCCTCCTGTCACTGCTGAATTTTCTTGTCCCAGTCCAAGATGTTGTTACTGGATCTAGTGGCTTCGATCTCATTGGATCGAGGGCGAGGCGATCTGAGCTCGTGGCTTGAAGGCTGAGCTAGGGTATTGGGATTGTAATTAATTTTGTGAATTGAAAGACGATCTAATTTTACATAGTAGCCCTTAAGCATTGGAAGTGCGATATAATTCTATGTCAAAATAAAAGGCGATAAAAAATATTAAAAGTCGATCTAATTCTAATTCTAATTAAAAGGCGATCTAATTCTATGTAAAATTAGATGTGATCAAAAAAAATTAAAAGTCGATCTAATTCTAATTCTAATTAGAGGGCGACCTAATTTACATAGTAGCCTGTTTCGGGGTGTTTTCTCACCACTGGATGGTAGTCCGGAGGTCCGAGAGTCGACGTTGTCTTAAGAGACAGGGACAGCCTTCGGGTCGATCAGCCAAGCCTTTACTTAAGCGGGAACATGCGGTTCCAAGCGACGGTGCACTGAAGGGTAGCTTTGGTAGGTTGACAACCTCCGGGATCGATGGTCGAATGGGCTCTGGCACAAATGTGTTTGGATCCAAGCGATGGGACGCCGAAGGGAAGCTTCGACGAGGTGACGTCACTTTGGATCTACAAAACAAAGAACTCGTTAGGGGGGTCGGACCTTGGTTCTGACCAAGTCCCCTCCGAGGCCTAAGTCAGATCTTGATTGAGAGGTGCTTCGATGGAACCGAACTTGGTTCGTGGAGAGACCAAGCGCGAGTTCTCGGCTGAGAGATGGAGAAGAAATATGACGTGGAAAGAAGGTCTGAGGGGATTTGGCATACCAAGGCATCAAGTATCCAAGATTCGGTCCATTGCGTTCTATTTTTCGGGTCTCTTATAGGAGTACTGCATGTCAATGCCTTCATGGTGTTTATCATTCCTCTCTTCGTGCATGCCCGCATTGATGGTCCCTTGAACGGCGATCAAGGCAGATGTAATGGTGGCTTCAAAGGCGATCAAGGCGGGCATGATCTGGGGAGTGGTTTCCCCCTTCGAGCAGGGTCAATCGTCTGTTGGATGGCGATTGTCACGTCCCACTTTCCAAGTATGGAAGGCGAGTCGTAAAAAGGTCCGCGCAGACTTGAAGCTGTGAAGCTACTGTCTGATAAGCGTCTGTGTGTTCATCCATTCGCAGATTCTTGCATTGCAATGAAACAACAACAACAACAATAATAATTGAAAGCAGTTAAAGATTAACCAACATTCAACAACATCCATTTTAATATTCCAAAAATCCAGAGATACAGTCATAAAAGAAAGTACAGAGTCTGACATGAAAGGCCCCAATCATGGTCGAAACTACAACATAGATAAGGTGCTACGCACCGAACAACCTAACAGCAGTTACTTGGAAAAACAAATACCAACTAAGAAAATAGCCTCCAGCTAAGACTAGGACAGATCTCTGGTATCATCAAACTGAACGTTAGCAACAGGTCGTGCTCAGCAACTAACTCAGGCTCAAGACCTAACATGCGACACCCAAAGAGAAAAGGGCGCATGTCAGCAAAAGTCTCAAAAAGGGGTAAATGGAGAGACTTTTGTGCAAGGAAACATAAAGTATAGTAGTTATAAGATGAATGCAACTTAGCAGTTTAAATCTGATGACATGGCATGTTATTTCATGAATGCAACAATTATAATGAACATGATAGTTTACGATGCATGGCACGTCGTTGCAAAAGCTACTAAACAATATTCACGATTTCACGATTTCATGAAAAACATGCATTCACGATGTGCATATGGTTTACTCCTTACAGCTGAAGTTGTTGATCGGACACACTTCTACGCTGTGTGACAGCTTAACTCTACCCCTCCACGTGTGTATGGATTGGCGCCCATCTTCTGGATCATGAGCCAGGAAGTGTTTATGGCATAGGGTTGACCTAGCCTCATTCATGACGTAGGAGTCAAAATCCTACTCGCCGCAGCTTACATTTCAATAGTAGCGTGTGCTACACATTCATTACAAGACATTCAATGCATGATATGACATGTGATATGCAATACGATAGTATGAGAGCAGATATTGAATTGCGTACAGTTATATCAAAATAAATGTGACATGTGATATGCATGAATCATAGCATGGCAAGGGTGTCGGATCTAGCTTCATTGTCAAGCTAGATCTAGCATGGTGTCTAGGCTACTGTCATTTCATCGCCTAGTCTCTTTTACACAAAAATCACAGAATGGCCTAAACATGGCCTAACAATAATCTGAGCAAGTTTCACTTGCCTGAAAATAGCGTTCGAATCCTCAGTTCAACATTCCAGAACTCTCCCTATGTGCTCAATCACCAATCACCAATCCTACAGTCCCGTATTCAATTATCTTAAATTAGTGATTTAACCAAATAATAAAAGTACGATTTTTATCATGTTAGACATGCGGTGTTGGGGTTTCCTACGGATCGGGGATATACCTCAACACGACGCGAGAGCTACACTGACGTCGAGTAGCGATGTCAGGGGTTGGATTCCGACAGCGAGCAATATACGGCATCAGCTATGGGCAATGGCGAAGATGGCTGCAACTAGAGACAACGGACAGCGGCGAAGGCAGCCACGGGAGGAAGATGAGCGGCATGGGGCTGCTGTGGGGTCGTGGACAGCCGTGCGCCAAGAGCAAGGGCTGCCGTGCGATTGTTCGGGTGGAGGAGGAAAGTTTTTGGGAGAGGAGATGGGGTGTTCGGCCAAGGGGAGTGGGTGCAGGTTGTGCGGCTACCGCTGGTGGAGATGATGGCCGGCAAGGGGAGATCGGCCTGAGGTGGTTGCACGGGGGTTTGTGCGGCAAATGGGCAGGCCATCGGCAGTTTATATAGGGTGATCGACAGGTTTTTGCGTGTAAGAGGATGGATGTTACGGAAGTTTAGGGTGGTTGCGTGGCTGTTTGCGGCAAGGAGATGAAAGGGGGAGGTCACCGGCTGCTTTGGGGCTGTAGCACGCGGGGTGGCCGAGGGGAGGAGATGGCCGGCAAGATAAAAGGTGGCCAGCGGCAGTTTTGTGATGGGGAGCGGTAGCTGGGTGTTTTAGGGGAGAGGGTGACAGTTTTGGTGGAAGGAGATGGAGTTCGCGTGGTGGTGGTTGGCCAGAGGGACGGGCGGCCGGCCGGAGCAAGGTGGCCGGAGATAGGGAAGATGCGTGTGTGGGTTTGGGTTTGCGGCGGCTGGCTTGCGTGAGGTTTAGAAACCCTAGGGGGAGCTACGTAACAATGAGATGGGGTTGCTAAATAGAGTAGAAAAGGGGGTGCATCTAGGGTTGATTGGAGAGAGTGTGTGTGAGAGGGGGAGTGTAGAATTAGTGTGGCAAATAGCTAGGAGAACATTTCAATATGATACGCATGATACACTAGAGATTTGATTAGGTTATTTAATTAGGGTTAAGTCTAGGCTAATTACAGATTAAACGTGATTACTATGAATTATCAGTCTAACGGTGTCCGATAAATACATGAAAAATATCGGGACGACCGTGTGGACGAGAGGGTCGAGACTACGATGATCAGTTATGAGCTAGGTTAACGGACAACGAAACTAAAAATAAAAAGATCAAACGTCGAAGTCTAAAGTTACGACACCCCTTCAATCAAAGTTGATTTGTGGGAGAACGACACGTGAAATGACGTTCATAAAAAATTCCACAAATAACTACTCTTTCTGAGGGTTACAACGGTATATAACATCGTGCGTTTGGGATGCAAGAGGAGGTCACAAAAATACGTGTACGAACAAGAAGGTACGTGCACGAAAAACATACAGTCGAAATGCGACCGTGACATCCTACCCACCTTAGAGCAAAGTCCGTCATCGGACTTTCTAACTGAAAAAAATATATCTAGCCATTCTAGTAACTACCACAATCATATCACACTATAATTCAAACTATGTATAGTCATTACAAGTGCTTATATATGCACTAGGTAGTCAAACATTAATACTACAAACATGTATATATATGCACATTCTATTCTTATACCTATCATATACAGTCAAATTCATACACGTACTTCAATCATTCATATAGTCACGTGCATCCCTTATATAACTATCACTCACTCATCACGTAACCATGGTACAGATACCTACATAAAAATAGTTCATACTAGCAAATACAATCGTATTACTCCACGTATAGATAACTACCTATGAACAAAAAGCACACGGATATACTACTCCCTATATCTCCTAGTGTACATCCAACACCAAACATATCAACACATGTAATCACACCATACAATATTAAATCAAGTTTGCTATATCTAATATATATGCACCCCTACTATCAATACACAATTATAGTGATTCAAGTACACGCAGATATTTCATCATATATACACACCACATACAATCCTATAGCTATATTCAATACACAACACACATACCATAGTTGCAAACACCTATATCTAAGCACATACTTACCCGTGCATGGTGCATGCCCACACACGCTAATATACTATTCATACATGCCACTCATACCACTATATACTTAGCACATTCTACACACCTAGTTTAGCTAGCATATATACATTCAAACATGTAAGTTCTTCGTAAAGAACTATACTACAAAACCAACACCTATATCTATATAATGGTATAGCCACCCAAAACCATGTGCATAACGTAAACATGCACAACCAAACCTATCACTATACACACATCATCCATTACTATGTTCATAGCACTATACACAAACCACAGACAAATATAACAATATATTTAGAGTATACTCACTCAAGCAGGAGTGAGACTCAAAGACCCATACAAGAACCAGAATACTATATTCACAACACGATAATTATACGTATACCAACACATCACTCTTATATATATATATATATATATATATATATATATATATATATATATATATATATATATATATATATATATACACCAACGAAATCATATTACTCGTCACACTATACAGGTAAAAACACATGCTATCATATACCCACAATAATATCGATCACACTATATATTTAGTCAAGTAACACTCCATAATGCAACCACTTTACATACTATAATGATATTACAAATATTAGTACGCGTATACAATCATAATACACTATCCCGTATATGCATACATCGTATAGTCACATACATATAATATATTCACACCATAGCAATTTACATATAATTAGTATACTACTACATATACCTATCCATACATAGTTACGGCATACAATAATCGGGTATACCTCATGGTATACACGTACACACACAACATCCCATAAAGGCAAGCAATACTATACAAAATTATAACCCTATTACCATACGTATATTACACATATTCATACAGTATGTATATATCTACCTATGATTAAGTACATACATATTTACGTACGAGCACACGCTCATTCGTACTAACATATAGATCATAGAATAAGCATACACACTTAACTATAAATACACATATTATCATTACATCTAACATGCACATGACTTTACTAGTATACTAATTCAAGCATTTACAAGTACCTTCAAACTACAAACACCACTAGTAGATATTCCAACACTAATTCTAATATACACAGACATCCCTAAAGTGGTATAGCTATCCACACATATATTAATACTATCATTCATACAACTTCATATATATCATGAATAACACTGAGTATGCATATATAACACCAGAGACAATCATTAATATACTAAGGGTAGCACTCTCATACATGAGTGGTACGCGGGTTCACACAGACGGGTCCACGGGTCCACACACTCTACCTATATACATGCACCACGACGACATCACAATAATACTAATGAGCCCACCACTAAACTAAGGTTGACATAAGCAGCGGCAAGCACTAGTAGGATGACTAAGCAATAGAAAGGGCACCGAAAACAAATAGCATAACGAACAAGATCGGAATGAACGTGTTCAGATAAGGCGAGGATAAGGAGATAGCTTGGTTAGGTGAAACAAAGATATAATCGTGAATATTTAAGTAAGGAAAAGAAAGATGTAATGTCCTTATAAAATATAGGAGAATATTGCGTAGATGATATAAGTTAAAATACGGGGATTAGATAAAAAAATTAGTATATGGATGAAGTGACTGTTCTGCAATTGGAACTAGATTTGTACAAAGAACTTTGGAGTAGAAAAAAAACGAAGAATATAAAAACGGACATACTTGAAAATTTGGAGTTCTCTTTCGCATAGAAAAATATTTAGAGGTCGGTGCAATAAGTTGTTTGAAATAAATTTGAGTGTATATATATAGTAGGAGAAGAAATGGTGTAATGGATTATCAAAAAGTCGTTATATGAAGAAAGTAAGATATTCACATGAGTATGAAAGATATATGTTAGAAAATATTATAAGGTAGTAATTTAAAGATTTCGACGAAAAAGTTTCGAAATTCAAAGAATGAATTTAAGTCAACTGAAGGGTAGGAAGTTTAAGCTCATGCTAAATGTTTTCAAAGACTTTAAACTAGGAGAGAAATTCAAAATAAATAATATTGAAAATACTTTTCGAAGAGGGATGTTAATGGGGAAGATTCAACGATTGATGATGAATGACATGAAGAAAACATGTGAAACGGAAGCAAGAAAGTGAATCAAATATTCAAAGCGTAAATACTACTGGGAACTAACTTAGTGAATCTGCTACGATGGGATTCTATGGTCTTAAGCTCAAAAATGTATTGATAAGGAAAATGATAGAAATCAGAGGTTTCAATTACCAGGCCGACTAAAGATTAGGAAAAACTTAGCACCAAGACTTTCTAATGAACTAGACTGTAATAGAGATCTCAGGGAAAGGGTCCTTAGAAGATCAAGATTACGTTCTGCTGGGCCCGAAATCTGATGGACCCAAGCGAACGACTAAAGGAAAAATTCTAGAAATCTAATATGGTCAGAGCTGGGTGAGAGGCTACCAAGTCATCCAAAGATGAGTACGACTAAATCTTAACGAAGGTGCCTGACTATCAAACTTAGACGCCTATCTAAGACTTCCTACCATCTAAGACAAGAAAAAACGTTCACATTAGACTCAAATTTTATGACTCGAATGTTTTGAATGTTTCAATGGATGTTTTCTAATCATTGTTTCGATATTTCCAGGTGCAACGACCTGCATGGGCCACCACAAAAACATATCACGCCTCGCTTCCCAAGTATGGAAGGCGAGACACGAAGATATCCGCTCAGACTTGGAGCTGTGAAGCTACAGTCTGATAAGCGTATGTGTGCTCATCCATTCGCAGATTCTTGCATTGCAATGAAACAACAACACAATAATAATTGAAAGCAGTTAAAGATTAACCAACATTCAACAACATCCATTTTATTATTCCAAACATCCAAAGATACAGCCATAAAAGAAAGTACAGAGTCTGAAATGAAAGGCCCCAAGCATGGCCGAAACTACAACATAGATAAGGGGCTACACACCGATCATCCTAATAGCAGCTACTAGGAAAAACAAATACCAACTAAGAAAATAGCCTCCAGCTGATACTAGGACAGATCTCTGGTATCATCAAACTGAACGTCTGCAACAGGTCGTCCTCAGCAACTAACTCAGGCTCAAGACCTAAAATGTGACACCCAAAGAGAAAAGGGCGCATGTCAGCAAAAGTCTCAAAAAGGGGTAAAGGGAGAGACTTTTGTGTAAGGAAACATAAAGTATAGCAGTTATAAGATGAATGCAACTTAGCAGTTTAAATATGACGACATGGCATGTTATTTCATGAATGCAACAATTATAATGAACATGATAGTTTACGATGCATGGAACTCGTAACAAAAGCTACTAAACAATATTCATGATTTCACAATTTCACGAAAACATGCATTCACGATGTGTACATGGTTTACTCCTTACAGCTGAAGTTGCTGATCAGGCACACTTCTACGATGCGTGACAGCTTAACCTTACCCCTCCACGTGTGTATGGATTGGCGCCCATCTTCTGGATCACGAGCCAGGAAGTGTTTATGGCATAGAGTTGACCTAGCCTCATTCATGACGTAGGAGTCAAAATCCTACTCGCCACAGCTTACATTTCAATAGTAGTGTGTGCTACACATTCATTACACGACATTCAATGCATGATATGACATGTGATATGCAATACGATAGTATGAGAGAAGATATTGAATTGTGTACAGTTATATCAAAATAACCGTGACATGTGATATGCATGAATCATAACATGGCAGGGTGTCGGATCTAGCTTCGTTGTCAAGCTAGATCTATCATGATGTCTAGGCGACTATCATTTCACCGCCTAGTCTCTTTTACACAAAAATCACAGAATGGCCTAAACATGGCCTAACAATAATTTGAGCAAGTTTCACTCGCCTAAAAATAGCGTCTGAATCCTCAGTTCAACAGTCCAGAACTCTCCCTATGTGCTCAATCACCAATCCTACAGTCCCGTATTCAATTATCTTAAATTAGTGATTTAACCAAACAATAAAAGTATGATTTTTATCTTGTTAGACATGCGGTGTTTAGGTTTCCTACGGATCGGGGATATACCTCAACACGACATGAGAGCTACACTGACGTCGGGTAGCGACGTCAGGGGTTGGATTCCGGCAGCGAGCAAGATACGACGTCGGCTACGGGCAACATCGAAGATGGATTCAACTAGAGACAACGGACAACGACGAAGGCAGCCGTGGGAGGAAGATGAACGGCAGGGGGCTGCCGTGGGGTCGTGGACAGCAGTGCGACAAGAGCAAGGGCTGTCGTGCGATTGTTCGGGTGGAGGAGGACAGTTTTTGGGAGAGGAGATGGGGTGTTCGGCCAAGGGAAGTGGGTGCAGGTTGTGCGGCTACCGCTGGTGGAGATGATGGCCGGCAAGGGGAGCTCGGCCTAAGGTGGTTGCGGGGGGTTTGTGCAGCAAATGGGCAGGCCGCCGGCAGTTTATATAGGGTGATCGGCAGGTTTTTGCATGGAAGAGGAGGGATGTTACGGCAGTTTAGGGTGGTTACGTGGGTGTTTGCGGCAAGGAGATGAAAGGGGGGTCACCGACTGCTTATGGGGCTGTCGCATGCGGGGTGGCCGAGGGGAGGAGATGGCTGACGAGATATAAGGTGGTCGGCGGTAGTTTTGTGATGGGGAGCGGCAACTGGGTGTTTTAGGGGAGAGGGTGGCAGTTTTGGTGGAAGGAGATGGAGTTCGCGTGGTGGTGGTTGGTCGGAGGGACGGGTTGCCAGACGAAGCAAGGTGGCTGGAGCTAGGGAAGATGCGTGTGTGGGTTTGGGTTTGGGACGGCTGGCTTGCGTGAGGTTTAGAAACCCTAGGGGTGAGCTGCGTAACAATGAGATGGTGCTGCTAAATAGAGTAGAAAAGGGGGTGCACCTAGGGTTGATTGGAGAGAGTGTGAGAGAGGGGGAGGGTAGAATTAGTGTGGCAAATAGCTAGGAGAACATTTCAACATGATATGCATGATACCCTAGAGATTTGATTAGGTTATTTAATTATGGTTAAGTCTAGGCAAATTACAGATTAAAGGTGATTAGTGTGAATTATCAATCTAACGGTGTCCGATAAATACAAGAAAAATATCGGAACGAACGTGTCGACGAGAGGGTCGAGACTACGATGATCGGTCACGAGCTAAGTTAACAGAAAACGGAACTAAAAATAAAAAGATCAAACGTCGAAGTCTAAAGTTCTGACACCACTTCAATCAAAGCTGATTTGTGGGAGAACGACACGTGAAATGACGTTCATAAAAATTCCATAAATAACTACTCTTTCTGAGGGTCACAACGATATATAACATCGCGTGTTTGGGATACAAGAGGAGGTCACAAAAATACGCGTACGAACAAGAAGGTACGTGCACGAAAAACATACGGTCAAAAAGTGACCGTGACTGCAGTCTTGGGCCGCTACTCCCCGACCTGCTCCTGGGCCCCTTTATGCCAAAGCCCGGTGTTTTTGGCCTAGCGGACGACTTGTCTCTCTCCAGCTCATTTGGGGGTTGTATCAATTGCCCCCATCGCTCAGACCATTTAGCTTGTGGTGGTTCAATCCGAGGGATGTGATACGGGTGGATTTGATGGGCACAGTAGTCGAGTCGGCACATTAAATGAAAGTCATCATGGCATAGGCATCGAGAATTCTCCTGCCCCTTGGGTGTGCGATTTGGAGAGTCGCTTCCTTCGGGATGTCGACTTGTATGCAGGAACGAACGGTCGGATATGACAGTGGGAATCCGAAGAGGGATGTATAAGTGGAGGCCGTTACCTTCTGGGTGAAGGTTCTGCCCCTTCAGCGTCGCTTTCTCCTTCGTCTTTTTTGCACTCGCCATTGATTTTTGGTGGTCATTTTCCATGTGTTCTTTGTCTTCCTCCTCTACTCCTGGGGTGCGCCAGTCGATATCCGGGCCCGACTGTGCAGGGGGTGCTAGTGGTTTCAGTTGTCGCAGGTGATGTGCTTCCCGGTGCATGCATTGAGATCCATCTGGCTGGGGTGATCCTTCCAGTGTGCCCCCAGAGGTGATGGGGCAGTTGTCAATGGCTTGCGCTACCTCCGTGGGGGAGCTTCGTTTCTTGTTCCTTCGTCCCCTCATCATGCCAGGGCCCCCTCGATGAATGAGAAGATCTGCTTCCTCGGACATTGTAAGGTCAGGGTGTATTTGAAGAGATTTTTGTTTGGGTTATAGTTTCCCCTTCATCCCCTCGTGGCTGTATTCATGTCTGCATTTGGACTCGTCCTTTGTCAGTTCAGCCCCACTGCCATCAGGTCCCCGGTGGGTTTCCTCGTGTTGTGTATGCTCCAGGGAGTTAAGCCGACCCTGCCCCTATTCTGCCACTTTTACCGATGCCTGGTTTTACATCACCGCTCGGAAGGGTAGGAATTTGGTGTCAGGGCTGCCATCTTCTTGAAGCATTGGAAATATGACTATGTGCTCGTGACCCTCCCCGAGAAAGCAGATTTCTCGGTTCGCTAGGGCAGTCCTCGCTCGGTAACCTTGGCGGGGAGGAGCCTCACCGATACGGAGCTCAGGGTGATCGATAAATTGTCCGCGGTCCCGGCTAGTGAGTGGCACATCAAGGTCCTCTTCACGAATCATGTCATGAGGAGGACCGTGTGGCCGATGACGTCCCCCGCATTTGCGCGCGTCAGTTGTGTGCAATATATGATAGGGGGCGTGAGATTTAAATATTTATAACCGCAAGCGCACGGTGTTGTAGTGTGGCTTGGGGGTCGAACTCAGGGAGGCGTGGTTGTGCTTGTGTCAAGAAGGATCGGATTCACCCCGTGGGCGAGATAGCCTGAATTGGATGATGGGTTGTCACAGAAAATGGAATGCGAGGGATAAACAATATAAAGGGAAAACCCGGGACTTCGGTTTCCACCCTATCGTGCGATTCTCGCCGATACGGCCTATGGGTAGGATAGCGATCGGAACTAGGGTCGAATGGTGAGACGTTGCCTCTAAGAGTGTTACCAGCGTCCCATGGGCCCGATATTCCGGTCGGTGCCCAAGATGATACGCTGGACTTCCCGGGTTCGGTCAGTGGGCATTCCCATGTCCATTAACACTGACCGACTCCGGAAGCACTAAGCTCGCAATGATAACTCCCAACGTCTCGTCCTGCCGCTCCCGCGCGCTAGGATTCAACGTCTATGCTAAGGGCGTGAGCTACGGCCAGGAAGTCAACCGCCAAGTTTATTCCCCCTTGGCCCAATGGTCAAATGCGGTCTTTCTCCCGCCGATGACAATAAAACACCCCACGTAACCAGTAGATTCCTAATCCCTATCGATTTCCTAGTCCTATGGACACATCGGGGAGGACCCACGAAGGGGTTTCCACCAAAATCCCAGATTTGGGAACTACTCACACATATTTACTAAAAAGCGATCTAAATCAAAATTGACCGTTAAAAACATGATCAAGCGATTGAAAAGTAGTAAGAGCAATGCTAATAACACTATATTAAAGTTTGGTAAAGATCGAAAAGCTTACAAATATCTGAAAAATTACAGCCGTCAATAGAGAGAAAAAACAGCAAAAAATAACAACTCCCGTTTCTGGAAAACCTAGGGGTCCTATATATAGAATACGATATCACCCGATCGATTGAAAAGTCAACCGATTGGGTGACCTGCTTCGTTTTTTCGGCAGCTCAGCATGGGACTTCACCCGGTCATACGGCACGGTCGGTTAAGGGTTGAAGCTGATCGGTTGGATCTTCGTGCCGTCGGGTGAACCGGTTGGTTGATCTCTCCGTGTCTTGGCTTCGGAGAACTGGCTACAGATGAACCGATCGGGTGAATGTCACCCGATCGGTTGGCATTCAGCATCAAATTCCAGAGAGTTGGGGCGTTTGAACCGGTCTCTGAACCGACCAGTTGACTTTCTGCCCGCTCCAGCTTGTGTCCGGGTGGTGCACGCGTGCATCACCCGATCGGTTGGAAGTGACCAACCGGTCGGGTGAGGGGCTGAAAGATGCTATCTTCGTCGTTTGACCCGCTGGATCACGCGTGACTCCTCCCGTTGCTCCGGGGACTCATGATATCATCGTTATATGTCCCTTACGCCGGTAAACTCCTGCAAAACACAAAAAACACGGAAAAGTGAAAGAAAACAAGAAAACAGGAGAAAACGAATACAAGACGGCAGAAAATAGCGGAAAAACAAAAAAGAAGACGTGCGTGAATATATGAAATATAAACGCACGTCAAAATCCCCCAAGCTGAACCCTTCCTCGTCCTCGAGGAAGACGAGTAGAGTAGGAGCTCGGAGGGAGAAAATAGAGAGGAAGAGAGGAAAGGAGAAAACAAAAAAAATCCTAAATCGCCCGTCAGAGCCAGCAAAATCAAAAACACACACCAAGCTAACAAACGCCAAATCACATCACTAAACCGAGGAATACGAGTCCAGACAAGTGCCGTGGGCCCACGCCGTGAAGCGCGAGTGAGCGTGGTCTTGTGCTAGCAAACGGTGTCACTATCTACATTGTGCAATAAGCTCCATATACACAAATCCAAGTAATGACCCAAATATCGATTCGATTTAGAAATAGCGGTGAATATATGGCTCAAGCATGCAAGAGAAGAGTATGAGAATAGAAATGCATCATGCGTCATGGACTCAACAGCTAGGGGCTCGGACATCACCACACTATCACCTAGATAATAGCTAGAAATTCCCCATTCCAAGTGTTTTCGAAAGCGATGGGGGTTGAGATGATGTGGAGTAGAACACTCGGTGCAAATTCTCGCCTTCCCTTTATTCTTGGTAAGTAGGAAAATATTCACAATCATATATTTTTTTTTTGGATTTTGGATATATGTATTTTTTTTGGCTTTTTGGCTATACAATTTTCTCTTTTCTTTTCTTTTGGGTTTTTCTCTTTTTTTTTGAATTTTTTTTTGGATTTTTGGCTATACACATGTGTACTCTCCCAAGTGGGAGAACGGTACACGACGAGGGGATTTGCACCAAGTAAAACAAAAAAGAAATCGGATTCTAGACACTTGGGCAAGGGAGATATTTCACTAATGAGAGCGTAGGCTAAATGGGTTATCCTAGTCCTAACTGTGGAATCCTGACACATGTGAATTGAAGCATACGATATAAACATATAACATGCATATAGAAGCTGACAGTAGAAGCGAATACCACATATTCAAATCGAAGCATGATAATCTAGGGGGTCATTCCTGGACAGGTATATAGAATAAAATCACAAAGTAGAAGCACACCAAACAGCTAGGCACGACACACGACTCACAAAATAGCTAAGTGGACCCACGATGCATGAAATGCAAGAGGACTCGATATCATAGGGTTAGTGAATGTGATTATCGATGCCATGCTAGGTGTGTGTGATTTTGTGGCAATTCATCATATGGTTCATCTCTAGGAGAAGAAGATGAAAAAAGAAGAAAAGAAAAATAAAAACACGATGAAAAGGACTCAAAAACGAAAAAGAAAGACTCAAATGACGCACAAAGTGCGACTCCCCCAAGCTGAAGTTTGCATTGCCCTCAATGCAATAAAAGTGAATACGGGAGGGCAAAGAAAATGGAGGGTGAATATGCACCGACACAAAAAGATAAGAAAGGCAAGAAAACACACAAACGGAACTGAAAATAAAGAAAAATCACACCACACGACAGAAAAACAGAAAATAAAAGAAGTAAAAAGGGAAAAATCACACGACATGACGAATAAACAAACACACAAAGAAAAACGATACACGACAGCGAACAGAAAGATTAGACCTCCCCCAAGCTGTGGTAAAGCAGGGCCCCGCAAAGACAGATGGGCACGAAAAATAGGGGAGGCAAAAACTGGATGGGAATATATCAAGCAGAGGCACCACCCTCTGGGGGTGGTGATGTGGCCCTGTGCTGAGGACCAGGAGTGGTGGGGGGTGGGATGTGAAGCTCGGAAACATCGGGTGAGTCAGTGTGAATGTGACGAATGAGGCTTTGAAGGACGGGTAGGTCACGCTCAACTGACTGCTGAGTTGCCTGACCACCAACTCCTGCTAGGAGGAGCATGGACATGAACCGGTCAACTTGGTCGTCGTCATGGAATGACACCTGGTATTCGGTATCGCCAATGTAAACGGGGTCAGAGGGGCGTGTGGTGGTGGATGAATTGGTGGCGGTGGTGGGTTGGGTGGGGGATTGTGTGCGACGAGCGCGCCGGGTAGGTCTAGGGTTGGACGTGCTGGCGTCGGTGGGTTTAGCACGGCGAGGAGGCATTGTGCAGGAGTCGTGTGTGTGCGAGTATATGCAAGAGACGATGAATACACACTAACCCAGGCAATCGAGCAAAATGAAATTCTAGGGCAAAAAATATAAAATTGAGCTAAGGAGCGAAGTTACCCAATAGAGATGAAGATCTTTGCTCGTAGATGTCCCAACGCAACCCAATAGGAACAAGTGTGAAGCCGCGGTAACTCCTTTCAGCAAGTTTCGAAATTGGGGGGTTTTGGGCGGAAGTTAGGGCTTTTGCGGGGGGTGAAATCAATGGGAGAGGGAGAGAGATTGATGGAGAGATGGGGAAAGTGAGTTGGTGGATTGATTGGGGGGGTTTGTGACCGGTGGAGAGGAGGAGCGAGGTCGGGCGAGGGAGAGAATTTGAAACGGCGAGAGAGAAATCGGGGATGGGCGAGGGAGATGAACGGGTGGGGGGGTTTATTTATAGGGTTTAAGTCGAACCGATCGGGTGAAAACTCACCCGATCGGTTGACTATTAGGTCGAAATTTGTTACTGAAAGTCTGCTACAGGCGACCCGATCGGTTGAGAACTCAACCGATCGATTCGCAGCTTCACACTATTTCCCGAAAGTTTAGTACTGCTCACCCGGTCGATTAACCGGTCATGCTTCTCATCACCCGATCGGTTGACAAAATCTGAAAATTTCCCGAGACTTCAGCCCCAGTTCACCCAGTCTGCCAACCGGTCTCATATGCTCTCACCCAATCAGTTCGTTGAGTGACTGATACGGCCAGCAGCTGATACATCCCAACCGATCGGTTGAGTTATCAACCGATCGGTTGGGGCCTTGTTTTCTGCAAAAGTCCACAAATGGCCTAAGTCCCTCAACGGAAGTTCTTGCGGCTGGATTTATTTATTACAATAGATGAAATAAAGTTAAAATAGTCCTAAAATTGGAAACAAAGGTTTAGAGCATGGGTTGCCTTCCATGAAGCGCTTTTGTTTAACGTCGTTAGCTCGACGCCCGTAGATGATGTTCAAGGTGGGCGATACGGGTGATGCCCAAAGTCTGGCATCGCTTCAGCTTCAGAGCTGGTAGCTTTTGGTGTAGTCGGTGGCGACAAGAAAACTTGTTCGACGACTCTCCCTTTGTTGACGGGGTCCGGGGGCTTCTCCCTCATATTGGCGTCCACCGCGACTCGTTTAAGGATCCGGACCTCATCCCCGACGAGCCCCATGGGCTCTTTGCCTTTTCTCCTCGTAGGAGGATCCTTTGGGAATCCGGGAGGGATCGTGTGTGCCGCATCCGTTATCCCAGCAACATCATTCTTTTTCGGGCCGACTGGTTCTTCTGAGTCCCCCAAGCTATCGGGGGGGGGGATTTCTTGAAAGAATTTCCCAGGAGCTTTCCTCCACAGCTCTCTCTTCTTCTAACTCCAGCGCATTGCATCTTGGATCATCCGGGGGATCGGGATGCCTCATTGACAATCCCAAGTCAAATTCAAATTTCTCATTGCCGACGTTAAGGAAAAGCTTCACATTCTTCACATCGATTAATACGACGGCAATGGCCATGAAAGGCCTTCCAAGAATGATGGGGGTGTGTGCATCTTCAGGCATGTCCATGACAACGAAGTCCACATGCACATGCACCCCTCTAACATTGACAGGGAGGTCATCTACAACCCCCACCGGATACTTCACCGAACGGTCTGCAAGCTGGGTCATTCTGGTGGGCTCCAAGTCGCCCATTCCAATCCTCTTATACAGCGACAAGGGCATCAAACTGACGCTCGCTCCAAGATCGACGAGCGCACGATGTATCTTTACCTCCCCAATCGCGCAAGGGATAGAGAAGCTCCCCGGGTCTGTAAGCTTAGGAGGATTTGCTCGCTGGATAAGAGCACTACATTCTGCCGTCAGAACGACCTTCTCCTTTCTAGAACCCTTTGTCACCAAATCCTTGAGGAATTTCGCGTAGGATGGTATGGTCTCTATAGCTTCAAGGAAGGGGGTTTGTAAGCTTAGATCCTTGACCATGGCAAAGAATTTGCCATACTTCTCGTCTATCTTGGCTTGGGCTAACCGTTGTGGAAAAGGCACAACGGGCTTGAATATTCTGAGGTTCCCTTCCTCATCCTTTTTCTTCTCCTCTTCAGGAACCCCCTCCGGAGTTGTTGGCTTTGGCGATGAAGCACTGGCGTCATTCAATTTTCAATCGATCGCTCCACGACCAATGGTGCTTCCGATTCCTTTGGGAGCACTCTTATGGGGATTTGTGTTCCGCTCCTCAAGACGATAGCGGACACGTTCGCATGCTCGTGCGTGAGTGCCAAGGTCTGATTTGCTCCCCTCGGGTTCACCTCCGGTTGTGGCGGCAATAATTTTTGCGACCTTGAAAGGTTCGCCACTTGTAACCCCAGCTGGGTTACTTGGTCCGTGAGAGCCCGGTGTCCCATTTCCAGCTTCAAATTTATCTTCTCCTGGTTGGTAATATATTGAGTCAAAAGGGACTCAACCGGAGAGATGGCCCTCTGTTGGCCAAATTGCTGCTGCTGCTGAATGGGCTGCTGATTCCTGGGAGAATATTGCTGATATTGACGTGGAGGTTTCTGCTGCTGAAACTGCTACTGCTGAGGCCTAGCCGATTGATATATCTGTTGTTGCTGCTGCTGAGGTGGCGGCTGCTGATACGGTGCCCAGTAACTAAGGTTAGGGTGGTTTCGGTTGTTCAGAGAGTGGGCTGGGTTGGAGCTAGTCTGTGGTGGATATGGCGCATTTCCTATAGGATTGTAGAATAGTGCGATCGCTTGGTCCAACGGTGGTGAGATGTCACCACCGTCGAATTCTCCAAAGACTTCGGCTTCCACCGCCGCAATGTGTTGTGTACCGCCACCACCGGCTCCTACCATCAATGCGGAGATCTGGTTCGACAGCAAGTCAAACTTGCTGGATAATTTGTCGACGTCCTCGACCCTGTGGATACCCCCAGATCTAGGTGTGGCTCTCTTGTCACACCACCGTTCATTGTTCGTTGCCATGTTTTCCAAAATCTGTCTGGCATCTTCTTCGCTTCGGGACATGAAGGATCCTCCAGCCGCCGCATCCATCGAGGATTTTAAATCGTCCCTCAACCCATTATAGAACAGATTTATGATCTGCCACTTGGGGAGCTCATGGTGGGGACATCTCCACTGCATTTCCTTGTATCTGGTCCAGGCTTCATGCACAGACTCGTGGCTGGCCTGGGAGAAGGATGAGATCTCACTCCTCAGCTTCATGGTCTTCCCCGGAGGAAAGAACTTCATCAGAAAAGCGTTTGAAAGCTTCTCCCAGGTGTTGAACGTATTCGGGTCCTTCCCCCTAAGCCACAGCTTGGCCTTATCCCGCAGAGAGAAGGGAAATAGCTTCAGACGGATCGCCTCAGTTGTGACACCATTTATCCGGAAGG
>JAULAV010001229.1:0-50002 GCA_030789695.1 Scilla litardierei
ACGCATCTTCCCCGAGAAATTAAAATCAAGATGGTCTGGTCCCTACAAGATAGTGAGTCTACCTCCGGGGGGTGCTATAGAACTCGAAGGGAAGAATGGTACATTCAAAGTAAACGACCAGAGGATAAAACAGTACAGAGCAGGAGAGCCAATTGGGCGGGAGGAGACATGCTTCCTCGAGGAATACCCCACTATTTGATGAAGACATGAAGAAAGTCGAGCTCGTGACTCAAAATGAGCGCTTATCGGGAGGCAACCCGACTTTCTATATCCTAGATTTTTCTTCTTTTTCAATTCTTCTTTAGTACTATCTATCCCAGAAAACTTAATAAAACGCTCTTTATTCCTTAAAAATGCAAAGCCATGAAAATCTTATAGGCTCTTCCTTTCTATAGGCTGAACGCTAAGGGGAGCACGCAAATCGATGTCTTGAATGGAAGGAAGCTGGAAGGAGAGCAGCTGATGGAAGAGCAAGCTAAAGGAGAAGAGTCACATATGTAACACAGGTGACTCGACCGAGCAGCGTTTACTCGGTCGAGTAGTGCAGGGAACAAAAAATACAAAGGAAAACGTCGCTCTATCTACTCGGCCCGAGTAGCCTCTACTTGGTCCAAGTAGACACCTACTTGACCGAGCAGCCATCTGCTCGATCGAGCCGAGGATGGTACAGGGAAATATTGGAAGAATGTTGTTTTGCCTACATGGCCCGAGCAGCACTTACTCGGTCGAGTAGTCGTGTACTCGACCGAGTATCCATTTGCTCGACCGAGCTAAGGGATCATATGAAACAACGACAATGCCTGCTCGGCCCGAGAAGACCTTGCTCGGCTGAGCAGCTGAGAGAGTATTAAACTTGAATATTGGGTTGTTTAAGTTATTGGCTCGACCGAGCAATTATGTTACTCGGCCCGAGTCGCGGGCTGCTTGATTTTGTCACCCATTCTAAGCCGGGTTCGTGCCATTTATCTACCATAACCCACCCTAAAACTCCTACCCTAAGTGCTCATCCCCTAATTATCTCCAGGGTTCTCCTACCTCCTCCTACTCAATCCGAACGGCCGCCACCCTACATCCCACCACCGCCGCCGCCAACGTCACCTGGACCTCTCCACCTACCTGTCAATCTCTCCTCCTCTATCCATCTCCCTCCCTCTTTCATTAAATTTTTCTCTCCCTCTCTCTCTACATCCTCAATTTCCACCCCCTCCGCCCTTTCCAAATTTCCCCCCAGTCGCTGCTCCATCCCCCCAAACCCCCAATGCAACCCTGTTTCAATCGACCGAGCACAATTTTACTCGGTCGAGTAAACCGCTCACCATCCCTACCTATAAACATCCATACCTACTCTACCGAACATCGATTTCGCTCGGTCGAGCTCTGATAAACATCTCCCCCTAGACATTTATTTTCCTCCCCTGACATTATTTTCTTCTATTTCAGGTACGTTTTGTCTACATAGGAGGACAAGTCCAGGAGCAGCTTGGGGGATACTCCTGATTAGCAGCAGTCACGTGCCCGATCACATCACTCTCTTCGCATCATTCGTGTCGGTACACTCTTCCCCCATATATACTTTACATACCACCCCACGTTTTTATACTGCTTGCAAGATGCTACCACGCTGATCTAGACCCATAAATGCCGACACCGGTGCACCTAACCCTAGGCCTACTCGACGCACTCGTCGTACACGCTCACCCGCACCAAGCCATATTATTGGAGAAACTTCCACCCCTGCGCCATTGGCAACCAACATCCCAACCCCTCCCGAGCGTATGTATCTCCAGGACACTGCATATGATGTTAGCTTCCGGGACACTAACCAGGGCGACCAGTTTGTCGCCTTGCTCCTGCTCCTAAGTCATGGAGGTGGCACCACTCAGTAGTCCGTTGAGCACGATCTCCCTGTTATCCAAAACCTGATTAGCCACTGGCGGTCCGACCCCGCAGACTCTTCATCTTCATTCGGAGCTTCTGATATACCGGCCGATCCAGTCGTTGAGCCACAGCCAGCTTCCACCATCTCTGCTCCACAGTAGGGGGACCCATCACCACCTCCAGATGGTGGTGCCCCTGCTTGATGCTGACCCTCCACCACTTGGTGTCCTTCCCTCCCCTCTTATTGTGCCCATCTGTCTTTTCGGGGCCCTAGTCTTTCACAGCTTGGGGGAGGACCCGACAGGCATCATTTCATGCATATTGTAACGGCCTGTATTTTTCAAATACTTCAAATACGTATTTAACATATTTTTCTACAATTTTAAAAATCTCTTTATAATGGTTAGTCAGGAGTTGTATATCAAAACTGATTTCAAAAATTCTGATAAAAATATTTTGAAACACTAGACTTATATATTGTATTTCAGCAATTTCAGATTTCCTCAAATACTCAAAAACTTTTCGATAAAAATTCATTTTCAATAATTACCGTTTTGGATCAACGAATTTATTTTCTATTCAAACATTTTCAAAACATTTTCAAACTTCTATAGTAGCATCCTATGATCATTTAGGGCCATCAATATTAATTTCATAATTTTTCGATATCGTTTCAGCCTAGAACCCGCAAACCCGCTTTCTAAACGTTTTGGCCTAAAACTAGTATTTCTGTGATTCAAATGCCAGAACGGATCTTGTATTCGTGATCCTCGCGACGATTCGATCCCGTGGGTATGTTTTTGTAATTTTTCGGAGTCGTTTGTGAAAAGGAGTTTGTATTTCCTCTGCTTTGCTAATTACATCACTAATGATCTTTTACCTTTACTAATTACTTTTACTATTACTTTTAACTAATTACTTTTACCTCCTAACCCTAGATCTACCCTTATTTATAACCTAACTACGCACATTAACCCACCGCATTTGTTATTGGATCTGAATTGTTTCAGATCCAACATCCTACCCCCGAATTCATTACCCTATTAACTATTAAATACTACTACTATTATTATTTACTGCTTCCTAACCCTATAATAAGCCTACAGGCTTTCTTCAACCCACACACAGAGGAACCTCTCCCTCCCTCTCTTCAACCCCAGGCTCTTCTTCTTCATTCACATCACCTTTACCCTTCTTCTTCAAATATTAAACAAGGCACCAACTCTCCCCCTCCCTTCGTTCACAGCAACCCGAACCCAAGGCACCCTCCCCCCATCTCTCGGACTCTCTCTGAACCCACTCTCTCCCTCTATCTTCTCCATTCTCCACGGCGAAGAGGACCACCGCGAAGACCCACGAAGCCCTCAACTTCCAGTCGACTTGCCGACGTTCCCACCGAAGCAACACAGCCTCCCCGAGCGACGTCGCCGCCCTCTCCACGTCGTTCGCCCTCCCCATCGTCGACAACACTCCGAAGGCGACGCCAAGGTCCCCCGCTCTGCCTCCCCACTGTCTCCACCATGCCCGCAAGTCGCCGTCGCCTCCTAGGCTCATCTTGTCGACACCCCCCTCATCCGCCTCTGGTGCTCGTCAGCACAGCACCACCGCCCGAACGGCACTCCCCGCCGTCCACCACTTCAAGCCATACCACGGCCCTTCGCCCTCTTGAGAACGTCGTCCCGGAGCCATCATCCTGCCGCCGATCCCGATCAGCGCCTTCTCCGTCGCCAGGCACCGCCCCCGTCGCCAGGCCGCTCCCCGCCGAACCCGATCAGCGCCGCCCCCCGTCGCCAGGAACCGCCCCACCGATCCATCACGCTGACCTGCCGCCGCCGACTAGGACATGTCTCCGTCGCAATCGCCGAGAAGCGCCCGCCTCAGATCCCGCCGTCCGCTGCACCAATCAACCACCGTCCTAATCTCGCCTAAGCCGCCTTCGAGAGCCGGATCCCCGCCGCTTGGAAGCCGCTCAGCCCCAATCGCCGCTGCCCCTTTGCCTTGATCGCCTCTGCGCAAGCAAAAATGAAAAAAAGAGAGAAACGAAGAACAGAAAGAAGCAGAGGGAGAGAAAGAAGAGAAGGGGGGTTAAGTATTATAAGTTTTATTATTAATAATATTATCATTATAATAAAGTTAAGTTATATTTTAATAAATTTTAAGTTTTTTTGAAATTAATTAAGTTTAAGGTTATTATTATTAAATTAAATTATTATTTAAGTTTTAATATGAGTTTTTATAAAATAAGTTAGTTTTTAATATAAGTACGTAATAATAGTTATATTATAATATAAGTTTATAAACCTATAATAATTAAATAGTAAGTTAAGTTTATAAAGTTAACTTCTAATCTAAGTTTAAGTTATTAATTTAAGTTTAAGTTATTAGTTATTTTAAGTTTAAGTTAATATGTAAAGTTTTTTTTAAATTAAGTTATTAAATGAGTTATTCTTTAAGTATTATTATTTTATAAACCTATAACAGTAAGTTAGATAGTATACTTTTTATAAATTGTGTAGCTAACCCAATTTTTGAACCAGGTACACCGACCGTCTTTCAAAACGCGCCTTTCACGACAAGGCGATTTGGTAACTCATCGTACCCTTGACATGGATTTTTAAACAATAACAAATGCATACCAACCTAGTTTTTATTTCATTATCACAGTGTATCCATTTTTGAACTGTTAGCTAAACTTGTAAATTGCACGGTATCGTATCGTAAATTGCACAGTATCGTAAAAGAAGTCGAATTGGTCTACGAGACATGATTGACAGAAAGTTGTAACTGGAAATGTGACATTCTAGTAAATTGCACCGACACTGGGTTTTGGGGTAACTTATAATAGTCAGGGTGCGGGAGCGACTAGTCCAGACTTTGTTGTCACCGGCGGCTTCTAGCAACCCATCATAGTAGCCGGTGACAACCATCACAGATCACAGATCACAGATTATTGCATAGTATTCATAACATAGTTTGCCCGGGTAGCACCCGTGGTAAGAGGTGGACTCTTGGTTGCTCATTGCACCCCGCATTATAAGTCACGGTTTAGATAAGGCACAATTAGACTCTCGTAACATAGTTACTTTTAATATTGTACTTTTAACTGCCAGAAATTGATGATAGATGTAAAACTGCAAAGTTACTTTTCTGCTCTTTTTCCCTTACCATTATTGTTCGCACTTTACCTCTTTTCTTTTAAATTGCCATGCTTGTACATTTGTTTTAATATCCTTGTATAGAGATACTTTGAGTTACGTCTGATCCTGTCGACCCTTCTCTTTGTGGTGGACTCGCCAGATATCTCCCAGGTCGAGGAGCTTGCCCCAGAATTCGAGGAGCCTACATTGACCCAGAGGCTGCAGAGTTTTAGCTACTTTTCTATTGGTGTGTGTGTTGTACTGTGTATTTCCTTTTCCGCATTTCCTTTCAGTACTTCCTTTATGTATTTGTGAGAGAGAGTGCTGGTTGTTGTTGTACTTTAATTTGGACTGTAATAATGTCTGGACGCTGGTTTGAGTATTGTGATACATCTCTGAGTTGTGGCTATACTGATTTCACTGGTAAACTGCGGAACCTGCGAATAAACCAAATAAGTAACGGGCCCCCGAGAGCGGGTCGTTAAAAGTTTGGGCGGCCCATGCAGGTCCGTGCAAAATACCTCGTGAACAGTATAGTGAAACCAGGATGTATCGTATACAATACTCGATTAAGCTGACATTTCTCTATGAATGCAGGTTGACACTCGAAAGATGGATGGGAACACTTCGGAGAGCCCCAATGGAGCTGACCTATCTTGACTTAATAAAATACATTAACAAAACCAAAATTTTGATAGGATTGATTAATTGTTTTAAAAAAAGAATCTTTTGTATTGGTGGCACGCATATAAATGATAAGCTTCCTTCAATGGACCATGATCCGGTCAATGTGCTTGGCTAAGTCAGTTGGATCAACCTAGCTAGACTGGGCATAAGTGATCCTGGCTTAGTCACTTCCCCGGTCGTGTCCGCTGGATCGCAAGGACGTGAATCATGATTATGTAATGCCATTGATCTTCATCACTATTAACCTTCCTTTAGCTTGTCGACCTTCCGATTGACCTTCTTAGAATCTTTCCATTCCTAGTTTGCTTGGACTCTATCTATGTCTATTTTAAGGAGGGTAGCATTCAAATTTTCGATCACCAGAAGTTCGAGTTCGACAACGGAAACGAATCGAAGGACCACACTGCAAGGGATTGTCCTGAGAGGAAGTCTCAGTCTTCCAACTCTGCCCCGGCCAATGCCACTACCAGAAATGCACCGCAACGACCACCACCATCTGCTCAGCAACGTCAACCACTCCCTCCTCAGCAGCAAGTGTACCAGCAGACTCGACAACTTGCGCCACCCCAAAGACGCCAAGCTGATACCATGACGGTAGAAGAAGCCGAGACTACGGACCAAGTAATCACAGGTAACGTCTTAGTAGCCGGTAAACCTGCCCTCACATTATTCGACTCGAGAGCTACACATTGCTTCTTGGCGAGTCGATTCGTCCTAACACATGCCATCTCTGTTGAACCTCTGACTTCTCGTTGGAAGGTCGAGACCGCTGGCGGTTCCCTACCGGTAACCAGCGGATGCCTCCAATGCTTGTTAGGGTTTGGGCGGACCCCCAGAGCTCGGGTCTGTGTCCGTCCTAAGTCGGACGGACCACAGGGGCTTAAAACGCAGCGGAAAAACAAAACAAAAACTTTTAAGCTAGCTAAACAATTTAGCTAGGCTCTGAGGGAGCCAGAACCTAGCCCGATCTATGCCAACTTAGGGTGGATATCACCACCCCAAGAGGGATCTATTCTAAAGAGACTAATTAAATCTATACTAAAAATTACTTAACCACATACATGGAATCTTAGCCCTGGAGCAGGCAAGATGTACCGCACTGTCTTCTGAAGCTCCTCGTAGCCGCGCCGCTTTGACTTGATCCACCTGAGCCGCCTCGCACCCTCGAACCGATCCGCCCGAACCGACTTTCGCCACCGAGCCGATCACACGCGGTAGAAAGTTTCACTTGAGAAGAACCCGCGTTTTAGACGTCCAGATCAAAATCCAAACCCCCTTCGTAGTCTTGCTAGGACTACTCTGAAGAATAGGAAGAAGATAGAGAGAGAATAGTTTAGTCGCCGATCGAGCTTGCTCTAAAAATCTGGAGCTACTCAATCGAGGACTTGGTGTGTTTTTCAACGAAGAGAGTGCACCCCTATTTATATAGGGAGTCAGCACTCACTCTTTCGTTGCGAGCATGTGGGACTTTTGCAAATGAGAGAAAAAATCAATTAAGCCAATTTGGCTTAATTTGTAGTTTAAGTGAGCTTTTCACAAAAGCAAACTTTAACTAATTAATTATCTTTGCTCATTAAACTTTAGACACCAAACAAGCTATCAATCCGAAGGTCTTCGAATGGTGAATGCGTAGGAACCGACGTCGATGAATTTCGACTTCGTTTGACCCCTCAAACAATTGCCCAAAGTTGGGCAAATAAATCGATTTTCGTAGCCGTCATTTAGGGTTTCAAAAACCCCTAGAAAACACTTAAGTTACGGGCGCGCCCGCCCAAGGAGAGCAAGGGCGGGCCGTGCGCCCGCTGGGCAGCGGGCGCCCGCCCGCTGCAGCCAGCGGGCTGCGCCTGTTTGCTCTTGTCTATGGGCTTGTTAGCCCAGTGGGTCTAACCCACTTTGCCTTAAACTGTTTTCACGTTTCTGAGCTCGTTTGAGCTCCGATTTAGACGCGGTTTGAACCCGAGTTTTGACCGGGACGACCCCTCAGCCAGGTAACCCTTTCCAATATATTTGTTCCTACTAAATTTGTCGTAACCAATTTACGACACGTTTAATCTTTGGTTGCATCGAATGCAACATTGCCCCTATTGCTATTACGCCTAACTTTCACAACTTGACTTGTGAATATTAACTATTCAATATCATCAAATGATATTCTCTCAATTAATCTTCCTATTACTAAGACACGAACACTACTCGATGTGAGGCCATACACCCTGACCTTACTACAGGTTGGGGCTTGGAACCCCTAGACGACAATCACCACGAGCAGTAGCTGTCGTCCCTGTTTTAGAATCATCATAACGTGATCGACCCTTTTGACAAACGCATCATTGGGTTTACATTGGCTGTGACAGTGATGAACTCCGTTAGCTATAGTCCCTTCGTCAAGACTGTGTTCCTGTTGGCCTAGGGTATGGTTTACTGTCAACCCTATTAGACAACATTGGTCAGTATACGGCGGTCTTTGTTGTATACACGTTGTACATCTTACAACGTACCCCGGCCGAGGATTAACAAAAAGATCGTACTGAGCCTGTAACACTAACTTCCCTTTAACGGAAGTGACGAATCCCATCTTAGTCATCTACTCATCTCGAGAGCTTCAGGTGCGACTCAACCTAAGATCTTTCAGCAGGCCTAGCCTCGAAGCTAGATCATAGGTCTAAGCTACACCGTTCGCTCACAGGTTCGTACAAATGACTTCAGGTCCTAAGGACCAGTTAACCTATCATCACCCTAGAGTTATTAAAGACAATTTAGTTAAAGTCAACCATTTAATAACTCTAATTTGGTCGTTCAGTGAACTCATTCTCCAATGAGCACCTGTGTCTCGTCTCCGACTTCATCAAGTCGAATGACTATGAGATCATCATTACCCTAAGGTAAGACTAAGACACAGTGGTCTATCCGATGTGTCAATATCCAGTTCTCGACACATCTATGACCACGAACCATTTAAGACTTACGTTTCTATTCGGTCGCTTACTTACTCATAATCAAGATCTCATCTAGATACGTAAGGACCTAACTATAAGTCTATGGATATTATCTAAGTATATTAATACGAACTATTTATACTTAGAATAATAGGTACCATATACAATATGAACAAGACATATACATAGGATAAATTGCCTTATGGGCATATATCCTCCTACATCTCCCACTTGCACTTAGCCTATTTATCTCGGTATCTCATACCGTTATAGCATATCAGTCACTTTGAGATTTATATGACAAACCTAAGAGTGGTTTTACTAACGAGTATCTACAACGAATTTTAATGGATTAATTAATACATCTCTTGATCACACATGGTTGATCCTTTGAAAAAATGATCTGGATCAATTTTTCCTATCTTTGTATAGCTAACAGTTAGCTTATACAATCTAGATGTAGGGTCTAACATTTCTATAAGTCAGTCTCGCTCATTCCACTTATCTTGTGTCAATATGTCGAGTACATACTTGACACCCTAAGTCTCTTTATATACGATCAAATCAAAACAATTTTGATTCGATGTTTTATATAGATGATTCATTTAAGGTGGAAATCCTTTTTACTTAGTCCGAAAGACCGGAACTAAGTATACGAGCAAGGTCCCACTGACTTTAAGAATTACCTGGTTAAATACTTCAATATTATATCTAAATCAAATTAGATTATATATACGAAGATATAACCATTTGGTAAGTGTTTTAGATGGAATGTACTTGTGTCGGGTTCGGTTTGATGAATGAGTCAAGTCAAGATCGTTTTAAGGAATCTTGACATTGACTCGCTCAATCAAAACGTCCTACACTGTTCTTTTTCCTTAACCACATTTAATATTAACTCTTTAATAACTAAATGCAGCTTATTAAGAATTAATCTTAATATGCGTATAAATGTGATCGCACACAATTTATACACCACTGGAACCTATTCTTTACTACCGATTGACTATAACATTAAGTCAGCTCCAAAAACAACATTTTCCGAAGCTTCGCATCATAATTCGAGAATTTTCGCAACCATCTCAGAAAGCCACAATCACAGAAATTTTAAGCCAATTAAATTTCAACTCAACAGAAAAACGCAATTTCCGAGACATTCATTCAAAAACAACGGATTCATAAAGATGAACTGTAATCTGTTTATCAAATAAACTTTGAGTGTAGAACATCAATCATTGTTTTCAAACTTTAAGAAATGATACATTTTATTCAACTAAAATTTAGTATCATCTCCTTCTTGATCATGTCTCTTGAAGTCTTTGAACGGCCCTACAACAACGATTGCTCAGATTGCCGACCGTCCTCCGCACTTCTACCAATCTTCGCTTCATATCAGCCACCTGTATACATTACACATATATCTTTAGTATCTCATACTATATGATTGGAAATAATTACATTTTATTGAATTTAATTTGTACCTGAGATAGAGGCATCAGTATGCCCCTTCTTCTTCCCTGCAAGATAGATCTTACAGTTCCTCTTCCAGTGGCCAATCTTATGGCAATGGAAACACTCAGATTTTAACGGGGCCCCTTTAGTCTTTTTCTTCCCTTTCTTCGCCTTTGCATGTTGCGGGACCTGCCTCTTCTTACCCTTGCCTTTCGGCTGGTCGGAAGAAGCAGAGCCAACAACTAATGCAGTCGGCTTCTTCTCAATCTCCTCAAACTGCCTAAGCATATGGAGGAGACCAGGAAGATCCGTTTCAAGACTGTTCATTATAAAACCAGTGATGAAAGGCTTAAACTCAGGAGTTAAAGACTTCAGGATAATGTCCACGGACATCTCATTGTCCAGGACAAATCCTAACTGGGCGGCGTCCTCTACGTACTCGATCATCTTGATAACATGATCCTGTACGGGTCCTGACTCCATCTTTGTGTCCCAGAGGTTGCTGGTGGCTTTGAACTTGGCAGCTCGAGATCCCTTGCCGTATAACTCTTGTGCATTCAGAAGCATACTTTTGTTCATGCTTCCTCTGCAGTTCGTTACTCATTCGAAGCCAGAGTAAGGCACCTGGCCTTTTCTACATCCCTCTGGTATAGCTTATAAGCTTTCTTTTCCTCGAAGGTCGAATCTTCATTGGGCTTATCCGGAGCGTCCTCGAACAATATGTATCCTATCCCGGCTAGGGAAAGGACCAACTTAATGTTCCTAAGCCAGTCTTTGTAGTTCGTTCCATCGAGCACGTTCTTCTCAACCATATATCTAAGACCCGAATCCATTCTGCATTTTATAGATACTCTAGTCAGTATATGTTCGTAGTATAGTTTTAATGGTTTTAATAAAACTATATTCTCCCACTAAATTTATTTAAAGCCAAAATAATAAACAATTTATTATAAAATAACATTTGTGAGAGAGGGATCCGATTACCCTGAGTCTGACAACATTGAGTGTGTCTCAACAAGTTGTCCGACTCTGCAGTCGGTAGACGAACTTGTCGTCAATCATATTAAATATGATTCCCTCTCGATTTTACCCCTAGTCATTTATGATCATGAGTGTGCTCAACCGGATCACAATGGCTAGCCAAGTCGGACCCTTGTTTTCGTGTCTAGCCTGACTTGCCCCGCCGCTCGGTGTATGCACGACACGTCAGTTTGGGTCAGGACTTAGACTACATTCTTGGTTAGACTTATGCCGATGCTCAGAGGATGAGACAACGATTTCAGTCAGGTCAAGATGTCAATCAAGAAATCGGTTCCTATAAGATTGACATGTCACGGCTTGAGTGTAGCTCAACAACCGCAACACGTTTCTTACAGTTGCCAACTTCTAAAACAAGGAGGGCTACGATTTATCTTGAACAAGATTATTATCATATTTGACTTTGGTATAGTCGATGGACTTACACAGTCATGAATCGACTCCTTGCGGTCCAGCGGACGCGGCCAGGGAATTGACTAAGCCAGGACCACTTGGTACCCAGTCTAGCTAGGTTGGTCCAACAAACTTAGCCAAGCACATTGACTGACATCATGATCCATTGAAGGAGTTTTCATCAATTCTATGTTCGTCCAAACAACTAAATGGCTTTTAATTAAGAAAACTAGTTAATCCTTATCAACTAGTGGATCCTAAAATTCGAAATTTTATGAATTGGTTGAAATTTTTTTATTAAGTCCTTATTATAAGGTTCATTTGTTCAACGTGCTATCCCAATCTAATTAGGATTTTATAAAACAATTACAACATGTTTCAACATTAGTCTTTTATGAAAATCATCAATTAAACGATTTAATGAAATGATTGACAATCAAAAGGACTACCCTAATCTGGTATTAGGTTTTGATGTTGTTTTTGTTTATAAAACATAACATGTCACTAGTTTATTAAAATTTCATCTCATAAAATTTTTAAACATTTAATGGCTAACCTAATAAGGTTCATGAATACATTATTCAACATGTCCATTAAAAGAAAATGAAACAACTAATTTATCCCCATAAATAAAAGTTTCAACTAGTGACATATAATGAGTATTTGCAAGTTTAAAATTATCTACATAATAAATAACATGCAAATCTAAAATTTACAATTAAATTTAAAGATAAAAAATTTAAAGCTTCAAAACATTTTATCACATAAATTAGGTATCATAAAATTATCAAATAATTTTAAAACCTAGTCTTTAAAATTTTAATCAATTATTTCTAAGATTAAAATATCGCATAAATAATTTAGAAACATATATGTAATTTTAAAGAAACTAATTTATCTTTTCATCTTATGAAAATAAACTATTTCTATAATTTACATATCCACTAAAGCAATTTTAAAACACTTTTAAAATCATTAGAATTGTTTTAAAAGCTTTCAAATAAAGGTTTTAAAATTTCTAATCGTTATGTAACTTAAGAAAATTTAAATTTCAAAAATAAAATATTTCTTTAATGTTACATAAACATTTAAATGCTCGGAAAAATATTATATCTCATATAAAAATTTTTTATAAAGCATTTAAACATTGGAGACCTATTTAAAATTTATCGCATAAAATTAAATTGTCCCCAAAAAAAATTTCATGTTGCAAAAACAATTTTTAAAACACAAAATATTTTTAAAACTAATTTTAACATAAAGCTAAAAATAGTTCGTATGTTAAAATTAAGCAATTTAAAGATTTAAAAAAGTCGCTATAATAGATCTATAGCATAACCGTGGCTCTGATACCACTGTTGGGGTTTGGGCGGACCCCCAGAGCTCGGGTCTGTGTCCGTCCTAAGTCGGACGGACCGTAGGGGCTTAAAAATGCAACGAAAAAACAAAACAAAAACTTTTAAGCTAGCTAAACAATTTAGCTAGGCTCTGAGAGAGTCAGAACCTAGCCCGATCTATGCCAACTTGGGGTGGATCTGACCACCCCAAGAGGGATCTATTCTAAAGCGACTAATTAAATTTATACTAAAAATTACTTAACCACATACCCGGAATCTTGGCCCTGGAGCAGGCAAGATGTACCGCACCGTCTTCTGAAGCTCCTCGTAGCCGAGCCGCTTTGACTCGATCCGCCTGAGCCGCCTCGCACCCTCGAACCGATCCGCCCGAACCGACTTTCGCCACCGAGCCGATCATACGCGGTAGAAAGTTTCACTTGAGAAGAACCCGCGTCTTAGACGTCCGGATCAAAATCCAAACCCCCTTCGTAGTCTTGCTAGGACTACTCCAGAGAATAGGAAGAAGAAAGAGAATAGTTTAGTCGCCGATCGAGCTTGCTCTAAAAATCTGGAGCTACTCAATCGAGGACTTGGTATGTTTTTCAACGAAAAGAGTGCACCCCTATTTATATAGGGAGTCGGAACTCACTCTTTCGTTGCGAGCAATGTGGGACTTTTGCAAATGAGAGAAAAAATCAATTAAGCCAATTTGGCTTAATTTGTAGTTTAAGTGAGCTTTTCACAAAAGCAAACTTTAACTAATTAATTCTCTTTGCTCATTAAACTTTAGACACCAAACAAGCTATCAATCCAAAGGGCTTCGAATGGTGAACGCGTAGGAACCGACGGCGATGAATTTCGACTTCGTTTGACCCCTCAAACAATTGCCCAAAGTTGGGCAAATAAATCGATTTTCGTAGCCATCATTTGGGGTTTCAAAAAACCCTAGAAAATACTTAAGTTGTGGGCGCGTCCACTAAGCTTTGCGGGCATGCCCGCCCAAGGAGAGCAATGGCGGGCCGTGCGCCCGCTGTGCAGCGGGCGCCTGCCCGCTGCTGCAGCGGGCGTGTGCCCGCTGCTGCCAGCAGGCTGAGCCCATTTTCCCTTGTCTATGGGCTTGTTAGCCCAGTGGCTCTAGCCCACTTCGCCTTGAACTGTTTTCGCGTTTCTGAGCTCGTTTGAGCTCCGATTTGGACGCGGTTTGAACCTGAGTTTAAACCGGGACGATCTCGTCAGCCAGGTAACCCTTTCCAATATATTTGTTCCTACTAAATTTGTCGTAACCAATTTACGACACGTTTAATCTTTGGTTGCATCGAATGCAACATTGTCCATATTGCTATTATGACTAACTTTCACAACTTGACTTGTGAATATTAACTATTCAATATCATCAAATGATATTCTCTCAATTAATCTTCCTATTACTAAGACACGAACACTACTCGGTGTGAGACCATACACCCTGACCTTACTACAGGTTGGGGCTCGGAACCCCTATACGACAATCACCACGAGCAGTAGCTGTCGTCCCTGTTTTAGAATCATCATAACGTGATCGACCCTTTTGACAAACGCATCATTGGGTTTACATTGGCTGTGACAGTGATGAACTCCGTTAACTATAGTCCCTTCGTCAAGACTGTGTTCCTGTTGGCCTAGGGTATGGTTTACTGTCAACCCTATTAGACAACATTGGTCAGTATACGGCGGTCTTTGTTGTATACACGTTGTACATCTTACAATGTACCCTGGCCGAGGATTAACAAAAAGATCGTACTGAGCCTGTAACACTAACTTCCCTTTAACGGAAGTGACGAATCCCATCTTAGTCATCTACTCATCTCGAGAGCTTCAGGTGCGACTCAACCTAAGATCTTTCAGCAGGCCTAGCCTCGAAGCTAGATCATAGGTCTAAGCTACACCGTTCGCTCACAGGTTCGTACAAATGACTTCTAGTCATAAGGACCAGTTAACATATCATCACCCTAGAGTTATTAAAGACAGTTAGTTAAAGTCAACCATTTAATAACTCTAATTTGGTCGTTCAGTGAACTCATTCTCCAATGAGCACCTGTGTCTCGTCTCCAACTTCACCAAGTCGAATGACTATGAGATCATCATTACCCTAAGGTAAGACTAAGACACAGTGGTCTATCCGATGTGTCGATATCCAGTTCTCGACACATCTATGACCACGAACCGTTTAAGACTTACGTTTCTATTCGGTCGCTTACTTACTCCTTACTCATAATCGAGATCTCATCTAGATACGTAAGGACCTAACTATAAGTCTATGGATATTATCTAAGTATATTAATACGAACTATTTATACTTAGAATAATAGGTACCATATACAGTATGAACAAGACGTATACATAGGATAAATTACCTTATGGGCATATATCATCCGACAATGCTCTGTAGTGATTTGTGGACGAGATCTCTTTGCCAACTTTTGATGCTGTTCTTGGGATGGATTGGTTGGGAACATTTCACGCCACCATTGACTGTCGTCAAAGGAGGGTAGAATTCAAAATACCACCATCCAAAGTTCGAGTTCCTCAGCGGAAGACGATCAGAAGGACCAGTGAAGTATCGAGCCAGACCTGACGTGTATGCTGTTGTGTTGTTACATCCTTCATGAACTCGTATTTCTTTTCTAACCCCCACTTTCGTCTTGTACCCAATTTTCTATGTGTTTGAATCCTTTTCCCGCCTACCACCTCCCCTTCATTATTGCCTTTGTCCTCTTCCTCGCCTCGAGCCTCGTTCCCGCCTAACCTAACCTAAGCTACCCTACCCTATCTTCTACTTTCAGCGCCCCTTTTCATCCCTCACCTCCTTTTCCGCCCTTTTAAAACCCCACTCTCCTTCCTCACCAAGCCATCACACGGCTCCCCCTTCTCCCCAACATCACCTCTACCTCGCCCCTCTCGCCCGAGCTCCTCCAGCCTCACCCAAAACCTCGCCAGCTCCGCTCCATCCCGGAGGCCCCTGCCACGTCGTACAGTCGCAGCCGTCGCACCTCGCTGCCTTGGATCGACAAACGCCGATGGCCCATCAATGACTTTGGGGATTGTTGGGCTTAGCGACATCCCTCGCCGTCGCCCTCGCTATTGCCGTGTGGTCGGGATATTGGGAACCCACCGCTCTTGGTATTCTATGGAGCTCTTTTTTCTGGTTCTTCCCCCTTGAGATGTCCCGCTTCGATTCCTTCTTAGGACCGCTCCTTCGTGTTTGTGGATTCGTAAGTTTTTGGTCGTTGAATTGCTTAGGGCTGATGGTGATAACCGTAGATGTCGACCAATGGTATTGGGAAGCAGTATCATTGGGGATAAGTATCGGCTTGCTTTTGTCCTTAGGTGTTGAAATTGGATGTCAGTCTTATGCTCGGATTTGGGAAACAGCTAAGATGTTGAATTCTTGTTGGATGTTGTGGAGATTGCTGGAAGTAGTGGTAGCAATGATCTTGACTCTCGAGAGTTGGCCTTATATTTACCTTTTTGTGTCGATTTGGATATTGGCTTGTAATTTGGTAGCATGGCAGATGAAGTCTTTTGTGCTCGGCTGGTCAAGTTGTAACAGCATGGATGCATTTGGATTAGTCCTCACACTTATGTATGATATGGCGATGATTTACTTGGTTAAGGCCCAGTATTCATTAATGGCATGAGTTGTAATTTTAAACTTTATGATCTTCATGTTATGTTAAATAAAGCTTGCTACTGACTTATCACCTCAGGTTCCAAGTTCGAACAGATGTCATCATCATAATAGCTCTCATTTTCATGTAATGCCATTATCTCATATTTTGGCTACTTGATAAATCGAAAGTTACTATGGTGATGATACTAGGTTTCGAAACTGGTTACGAAAGCTATGGTAATGTCAGTAGTAAGTATTCATGACATCGTCTCTTGTTTTCTTGATGCTGTGATATCACATTATATTTCATGCTATTAACAACTTATTTTCCTATGTCGTGGTCGTTCGTCAAGCCTTCCAGTCGATCATTTGAATTGCTTAGGCAATTATCGATCCTCTTAAATTCCGAGGACGAAATTATTTTAAGAAGGGTAGGATATAACGGCCTGTATTTTTCAAACACTTCAAATACATATTTAACATATTTTTCAACAATTTTAAAAATCTCTTTATAATGGTTAGTCTAGAGTTTTTTATCAAAACTGATTTTAAAAATTCTTATAAAAATATTTTGAAACTCTAGACTTATATATTGTATTTCAGCAATTTCAGATTTCCTCAAATACTCAAAAACGTTTCGATAAAAATTCATTTTTAATAATTACTGTTTTGGATCGACGAATTTATTTTCTACTCAAACATTTTCAAAACGTTTTCAAACTTCTACAGTAGCATCCTATGATCATTTAGGGCCTTCAATATTAATTTCATAATTTTCCGATATCGTTTCAGCCTAGAACCCGCAAACCCGCTTTTTAAACATTTTGGCCTAAAACTAGTATTTCTGTGACTCAAATCCCAGAACGGATCTTGTATTCAAGATCCTTGCGACGATACGATCCCGTGGGTATGTTTTCGTAATTTTTCGGAGTCGTTTGTGAAAACGAGTTTGTATTTCCTCTGCTTTGCTAATTACATCACTTATGATCTTTTACCTTTACTAATTACTTTTACTATTACTTTTAACTAATTGCTTTTACCTCCTAACCGTAGATCTACCCCTAATTATAACCTAACTACCCACATTAACCCACCGCATTTGTTGTTGGATCTGACTTGATTCAGATCCAACATCCTACCCCCGAATTCATTACCCTATTAACTATTAAATACTACTACTTGTTGTGAACGAGAAACAGATTTGGAGAAGGGTTGAGGCTAGGAAACCCCTAGCCTCCTTTATATAGTATTCATAATGGGTACTCATGTGGGTGGATACCCAATAGGCCCAATGGGTCCTATTCATAACACTTCCCCTTATCCAACCAACGTGGTATACTCGACTTTATGAATACTGAATGATTTATTAGTACTACTGAGTATCTTAAAGGGTGGATACTTTTGGATCCAAGTTAAGGGTAACTGCCTCGTTAAAAACCCTTAGCAATGGAAAACCCTGTGGGAAAAAACCGATAGCGAAGGGAAAAGAGTACAGCACTCCATAACTTCCCCTGATTTGGGGAAGTGTCGAGGGGTGGATATTTCTGGATCCAGAGTCAATGTGGTTGCCTCATTAAAACCTTGACTATGGAAAACCCTGTGGGAAAAACCACTAGCCAAGGACAAACAGTACAACTCTACAGTTGACTCCCCCTTATCTGATCAAGCTTCGGGCTTACAGATCTCCTATATATCTATACATTTATCTCCTATGTGTCTATACATCCATCCCATCTACAACATTCCGAAAGCAAAAGTAAAGTACAGGCATCACTCATCTTTACAGGTTTCACTCATATAAGGCAGTAGCTGAAACTAAAGGAGCGCTAACGAACTTGGTAGAAGCTCTACGTCTCAATCGTCATCGTCTGCGAGGTACTTCAGGACCTGGCTTTGTATGTTCTTGAACTGCTCCTTGGGTGATGAGATTCTCGGGATGGTGGAAGGATGTAGACTTGGAAGGATTCTGTGTAGATCTTCAGGAGGTGGACGTCCCTTTTATGTCATTCATCGCGATGATCTGTAACCTGCATATGCAAATACATTTAATGTAGAGGATTTTTCCTCGACCCTTGGAGATAGCGCAGAAGCTACATATCTCTGGTCCAGTGGCACGCTGCAGGCATTGCAATGTACCTGGCTAATAGCTATACTGCTAACACACAAGAGAGACGCATGCAGTTGGCCAGGTAAAAGAGTGTTTCAAAGACACTTAAGGTACTTTTGGACCATATATATTCTTCCCCTCTTCCAGCTAACGGAAAAGGGTCTTTTAATGTATATCCATACAACCAAATAGGTGTAGTTGGTTGAGAATGAATTTAATATTTCTTCATCAATCGTTATTGTATGATGTTTTCATCTTCGGGATGATTAATTAACGTCATCTTCAGTATGATAGTTCATTTCCAGGATGATAGTTCATCTTCAGGATGATTAATGTCATCTTCAGGATGATAGTTCATCTTCAGGATGATTGTATTTTGTAAGCCTAGAATTTATGCCTAGCTAGGACTTTCATATCATGTTTGATAGATAGGCTTTAACAGATATTTCGGTATTTTCTCTTCAGGAGATCCGATAATATTTTAAGTTATTAAAATAATCTCAATTCTTTTAATTTGCCCTCTTAAGAACAATACTGTTTTTAAGAGGTGCAAACAACAACCTTTTAGTATGAGTCCTTTAAGGATCTTTGTCTAGGTTGTCTTTCCTTTAATCATATTATTAATATGTGTCCCAAAAGGAAAGGAAAGTAAAGAAAAATTTGTATATATGCAGTTGAAGAAATTTTATATCGGTAATGTTGTCACATCCAATAGAAACATCAACCAAAAATTCCCTCTTTTTGCCATTCGTTGGGTTACGCCTTGACATAAACCAGTCGATGCATCAGATTCATCTTGTAAGTGAGTTCAGCTCATCTTACTTGATTACTTCCTGGTTTGAGCGATTTATACCTCTAAAAACTATAGCAAATTAAAATTCTTATAGCTAACGATTTTATTTTAATTCTCCTTCAATACTCAGTTATCCCACAGGATTTGATATCATTTTTGATACCAGGACTTCAGGTCCAACACCTCATATTTCATAAGTGAGTCCAGCTCACCTTATTATTGCCTCATTCCACATTATTATAATTTGGCCAAATCTCTATCTTTGCTTCAGGCAAAGCAGAGTTGTGGAAACGATATTTTATATTTAACTGGCAAAATGAAATATGAGAGAATATGTCGACAAAATGTGTTCTTTCTTGTCCAAAACTCACCCCGTACGTACTATAATCATTTGATTTCTCCCAGAGGTGTCTCCTTCACGACGCGTTAAAGAAGTGAAGGTTCTGGGACGGGTAAAGAATATGGACAGATCCAGAATTGGTCCTTAGCAACCAAGTTGCAACAAGGTTCTGGATTTGAGCTCACTTTCCTATGGTGGTATTGTTTTTTCAGTTTCCAGGAGTAGATCTCTCTTTTTAGAGCCTAGTGGTATGTCTTCTCATCCATTGAGGATATCCACTTCTGCTACTGGTGGATTGCATCCAATATATTTGGTATGTCAATCCTAGCTGGATTTTTAGTAGCAGGGATGTGAAAGTTTTGACAATATCTATATTGTCAATAACTATGTCTGATAACTGTTTCAACAGTTTCATAAGTGTGGATCTTCAGGATCTCATCACAATTCATGATAACCAGATCATAGGTATTAATGATTTAAATGGTCATTTGAGCTTCAGGCTCATGGATGATTGTAGTATTTCTGTTGAAGCTGATGCTGGGACATTAAAGTTGTGAGGGATCTTCAGGATCTCATCAAATCTTTAAAATAGGGTCATCAATGCACTTCTTAGGAGAAGTGAATTTAAATGCTTCCCCTGTTCAGAGTGCTCAGACTCTGTTTATCTAGGATATTTACTTCCGATAAATAGTTCTGCATTTTGATGGTCTATAGTGGTGATGTGGGGGTGTCTACTCATCATGGCACAATCTATAAGATGTGCTCTAAACGCTTCCCCCGTCAGGGGTTTTCGAAAACTGTTTAAATGAGGTGATCAGACTCATATAAATAGGTTCTAAGGAGGCGTTTTGATGGTTTGCAATGTAATTGCATGTTCCCATGTGGTCACCTACAACTGGATTTTTGATGGATAAGAAATCCATTTAAATCATTTTAATGATTTATATTACCCATATTTGGGTGTGAACACAAGCTTCAGGGTGTTCGTTATTTTTCCAGTTGTAAAACATTTAAATTTCCCAGTGTTATCCAAAGTTACCACCATTTTATAAAAGAATGTGGTTGGATAATGACCATTTATTTAGAGGATATATTGATGAGTACACCAAGGGTACATCATCAGTCCTATTAAGGGAGTGGACGAAGCCTATTTATATCCCTTAAATACTCTCAAGAGACCTAAAGGTCTTCATTATCTTTAATGATGATAGTATGTCATCTTAAATTCCTTTGAGAAAGTGGGGAGAGTCAATGTCCATGTGAATGGAGATGATCTCATTATCATTTTCCTTTTTGAATAGGACAATGAAAGTTTCACCCTTTTTGAATAATCTTCGGGTTCGTCTGGTTGATGATGTCTTGCATCATTAATCCAGGGTGATATTGATCCAAAATTGGTCGATTCTGGACACTTCTGGTGTTCCAAAATAATTTCTCTTTTTGAATTTATGTGGGACTTTTGAAAAGTCCATTAAAATGCTCAAGTTAATTTTGTCCGGTAATAGTTGAACTGTGTTCAAACTGTGAAGGATTACATCTTCACTTTGACTATTATGCCGATCATTTTGGGACAAAGCTTCAGACTTCATTTATTTCTTGAGTCATTAGGGATTTCGTTTTGACGAATATCCTTTTGAAACTGTATAAGTTTCAGAGAGTATATGGCATGCTCATTTTATTTTTTTCGGGTATTCAAGATAGCAAATCATTCGCAGTAAAATAAAATGTATTAAAACTACAAGAGAATAATACTGATGATTTTGTTAAGTCAACAAGTGACATAATGTGATGTGTGCTCTTGAAAACATACAACAATAATTATGCTCATTTAAGACTTGTGTTAAGACAACAGATTATATTTGATTTCAAAGTTTATTTGTCCTTGGGGAGTGGCTAAATATACATAAGGTCAATTGGACTTTCGTCGTTTTGACTAGATATGTATGTATTTTTATATGACATAAGTTAATGCACATTCATGTTTGCAAAAACATTATGGCTATTATCAGAACTTCCGGTCTGATTTTGGCTTGCCATTGCTTACTCCATGTCGAGGTATATCGTATCTTTCCCTTTCCCATTTAATCCAAGACTTCCCCTGTTTTGAGTTTTCCTTATTTTTATTTCAAGTCATGTTTGATCCTGAACTTCCCCTGATTTCAATATTCCTTATTTATAAAGGACAATGAAAATTAGTCTTGCTAAGGAGACATAAGCAGGGGTTTGAGCAAATTATTTATACTTCCACTTTTCTAAATTAATTAGAGACTTTTTAAAAGTCTATTTGAATGCTCGAGTATAGCTTCAGGCCATTTTCTTGAGTCGTTCAAATTTTATGTGGATAGTTTATCATGCTCAGAGGGGAACAAATACGTGGGTGCGTAATATATTTCTCACTTATTTATTAAGCCACGACTTCAGGCGTTTGCTTATATTCAAGGAAAAAAAATATTTCCTTGTAAAAATAAAGGAGAGTACTCTTTTAAAGAGTTTAGCGGTATTATGGAAAACTTCTGGTGTCCATATTGGATTATATAGATCATAGATCTTATATATCTGTTTATCGCAAAGTGTACATCTTTTATAAAGATAGCAATTATAATTTTCGCATAAGCCATCGTATTTGTTGATATTTATTTTATTAGGGAGAGTGGGTGTTGACTTTTGATTTGATTTTGAACTTCAGGTTCACTTTGTCAAAGTGGATATGATATTAAACTTTTTGTAATCATGATTGTTTTATTGTCATAAATATCATCATATCATGAGCCCATCATACATATAATGTAAAGCTTTTTAAACTAAAGATTATGTTCAATGGAATTGAAACAAGTATGATGTACACATGATATTTATATGCTGCAGGCATTTAAAAAATCTTATCGCAGGTATATAGTCTAGCAATAGGTGTTGAACTATATCAAAGTGATTTTAGCATGCTTTTTAACAGTTTCATTGTAACATTAACATAGCATGAAAATAGTTAACATCTACGCATTTAATGTATAAGCAATGAAAAAATAACTTAGGACTATGGGGATCAGCCAGCCGACACCGAAAAGAAAAAGACAGTCCGAAAATTACATCAAAAAGTTGCATGAAAGAATAAGTACAACTCGGGAACTTCAGAGAGAAGCCCCTTTCATCTTTGTGCATACGCCTTCAGTTCCTTTTTAGTGTCCGCCGGTCTTCTTTTTACATTTATATCCTCACTTACAAATTTCACTCAAAAAGAGAAAAATTGCAGGAAATTAAAAAGTGTCGGAAACCTGGCTGATCCCTAAAAACATAGCCTAATTTGCATATCCACGCAGATAAATATTGAAAACATACAACCACGCAGATAATCATATCACAGGTATGTAAAGATTAAATTAAATAATCTAAACTGAGTGTGACGTGCTAAAAATTTATTTTGAAAAAACTTTTACCTTTGATCCATATTTTAATGTTTTGTTTACTGCTTTAAAACCCTTTAAAGTTTCTTTTAATTATTTTGGGCTTTTTAGGGCTTTTAATTATTTATATAAATGGGCTAATTTTCTGGCCTTTTGGGCCATGAAAACAACCCATTAGGGTTAATTGGACCTCCCCCGAAAAATTGGCCCGTTTAGGGTTAGGGTTTCGAAAAAACCTAGGGGGCCTGCGGCGTGTCACCGCGACGGCTGGCCGCGCAGAGCGCGGCCGCCGTGGCGACGGCGGGCCGCGGCGGCGGGCCGCGGCCGCCGCAGCTGCAGGCCGCAGCCTGCAGGCCGCGGCACGGGGCCACGGCTGCAGGCCGCAGCCTGCAGGCCGCGGCACGGGGCCACGGCTGCAGGCCGCAGCAGCCGCGGCCTGGGGCCGTGGCTGCCGGCCGCGGCCTGAGGCCGCGGCACGGGGCCGCGGCTTCAGGCCGTGGCTGTTGGCCGTGGCTGCAGTCTACGGCCTGAGGCCGCGGCTGCTTGCCATGGCCAATGGCCGCGGCGTTTATTTGCCGTCGGTGGCGCTTGTGAGGCGCCGCCGTTTCGCCTTACGGCGTGCGGAAATTTTGGATCAAAGGGGGGTAAAACCCGAATTTTTCAAGGATTTAGATCGCTAAAACAGATTTTTATTTTTTTAGGCATGCGGATCTAAAAATGTGATTTTTACCGTGTTTTTAAACTTTTTGATCCTAAAACATGCAGATCTAACGTGAAAAGCAAGTTTAGATCTAAAAAGTTTTGATTTTTACCTCTAGATTCGACAAGGAAATCTAGTCGACGGTTGGTGAAGGATGCCCTTTTCGGTCCCCGTTGAGAAGATAACGATCTTCTTGAATCTGAGCGATTGATGGATCTCCTTCCCCGCGAGTCGCCGTCTCCTCCAACGAGCCTGATCGTGCTGATAACGTGTTGTGAACGAGAAACAGATTTGGAGAAGGGTTGAGGCTAGGAAACCCCTAGCCTCCTTTATATAGTATTCATAATGGGTACTCATATGGGTGGATACCCAATAGGCCTAATGGGTCCTATTCATAACATTACTATTATTATTATTTACTGCTTCCTAACCCTATAATAAGCCTACTGGCTTTCTTCAACCCACACACAGAGGAGCCTCTCGCTCCCTCTCTTCAACCCCAGGCTCTTCTTCTTCATTCACATCACCTCTACCCTTCTTCTTCAAATATTAAACAAGTCACCAACTCTCCCCTCCCTTCGTTCACAGCAACCCGAACCCAAGGCACCCTCCCCCCATCTCTCGGACTCTCTCTGAACCCACTCTCTTCCTCTCTCTTCTCCATTCTCCACGGCGAAGAGGACCATCGCGAAGACCCACGAAGCCCTCAACTTCCCGTCGACTCGCCGGCATTCCCACCGAAGCAAGACAGCCTCCCCAAGCGACGTCGCCGCCCTCTTCACGCCGCCGTCGATCCCGATCAGTGCCTTCCCCGTTACCAGGCACCGCCCCCCGTCGCCAGGCCGCTCCCCACCGAACCCGATCAGCGCCGCCCCCCCCCGTCGCCAGGCACCGCCCCACTGATCCACCGCGCTGACCTGCCGCCGCCGCCTAGGACCTGTCTCTGCCGCGATCGTCGAGAAGCCCTGCCTTAGATCCCGCCGTCCGCTGCACCAATCAGCCGCCGTCCCGATCTCGCCTGAGCCACCTTCGAGAGACGGATCCTCGCCGCTTGGAAGCTGCTCAGCCCCAATCGCCGCTGCCCCTTTGCCTTGATCACCTCTGCGCAAGCAAAAACGAAAAAAAAGAGAAAGAAACGAAGAACAGAAAGAAGCAGAGGGAGAGAAAGAAGAGAAGGGGGTTAAGTATTATAAGTTTTATTATTAATAATATTATCATTATAATAAAGTTAAGTTATATTTTAACAAGTTTTACGTTTTTTTGAGATTAATTAAGTTTAAGGTTATTATTATTAAATTAAATTATTATTTAAGTTTTAATATGAGTTTTTATAAAATAAGTTAGTTTTTAATATAAATATGTAATAAGAGTTATCTTATAATATAAGTTTATAAGCCTATAATAATTAAATTGTAAGTTAAGTTTATAAATTTAACTTTTAATCTAAGTTTAAGTTATTAATTTAAGTTTAAGTTATTAGTTATTTTAAGTTTAAGTTAATATGTAAAGTTTTTTTAAATTAAGTTATTAAATGAGTTATTCTTTAAGTATTATTATTTTATAAACCTATAACAGTAAGTTAGATAGTATACTTTTTATAAATTGTGTAGCTAACCCAATTTTTGAACCAGGTACACCGACCGCCTTTCAAAACGCGCCTTTCACGACAAGGCGATTTGGTAACTCATCGTACCCTTGACATGGATTTTTAAACAATAACAAATGCACGACAACCTAGTTTTTATTTCATTATCACAGTGTTTCCATTTTTGAACTGTTAGCTAAACTTGCAAATTGCACGGTATCGTATTGTAAATTGCACAGTATCGTAAAAGAAGTCGAATTGGTCTACGAGACATGATTGACAGAAAGTTGTAACTGGAAATGTGACATTCTAGTAAATTGCACCGACACTAGATTTTGGGGTAACTTATAATAGTGAGGGTGCGGGAGCGACTAGTCCAGACTTTGTTGTCACCGTGCGGGTTCTAGCAACCCATCATAGTAGCCGGTGACAACCATCACAGATTACAGATCACAGATTATTGCATAGTATTCATAGCATAGTTCGCCCGGGTAGCACCCGTGGTAAGAGGTGGACTCTTGATTGCTCATTGCACCCCGCATTATAAGTCACGGTTTAGGTAAGGCACAATTAGACTCTCGTAACATAGTTACTTTTAATATTGTACTTTTAACTGCCAGAAATTGATGATAGATGTAAAACTGCAAAGTTACTTTTCTGCTCTTTTTCATTTACCATTATTGTTCGCACTTTACCTCTTTTCTTTTAAATTGTATTGCTGGTACATTTGTTTTAATATCCTTGTATAGAGATACTTTGAGTTACGTCTGATCCTGTCGACCCTTCTCTTTGTGGTGGACTCGCCAGATATCTCTCAGGTCGAGGAGCTTGCCCCAGAATTCGAGGAGCCTACATTGACCCAGAGGCTGCAGAGTTTTAGCTACTTTTCTGTTGGTGTGTGTGTTGTACGGTGTATTTCCTTTTCCGCATTTCCTTTCAGTACTTCCTTTATGTATTTTTGAGAGAGAGTGCTGGTTGTTGTTGTACTTTAATTTGGACTATAATAACGTCTGTACGCTGGTTTGAGTATTGTGATACATCTCTGAGTTGTGGCTATGATGATTTCACTGGTAAACTGCGGAACCTGCGAACAAACCAAATAAGTAACGGGCCCCCGAGAGCGGGTCGTTACAAATATGAATCATATCACGTTTTATTTCTTCTGCCCAGTTTTATTTTCTATTCCTTTTCTATCTCCATAGCCACCCACCCACCCTAGCATCACTCCCTGCATACCAGTGATTTCTCAGCAGTGAGGACATTGCTGCGTTTAACTTGGGGGATGAACTCCATCGCTTTAGTTTTCCATTTACTTTTATATTTTCTTTCGTTTTTCACCCTTTTTACTTTACTTTCCCACCTATTTTCCACCTTTTTATCTTTTTTTCTCATTCAACATCACGTTTTTCACTTTTTGCCATGCTCGCATGCCGGTTTTTATTTTTCTTGCTTTCTCCACTTTTCTCCCTTTTAGCTAGATTTGTTCTGCATGATGATATCTCTCATAGCCCTCTGTAGATAATCACGATGCTTATATCTGTTGACATGCTATTTAGAGTAGTCTCAGACTTTATTATTGATATGCTGGCATATTCTCTTGCTGATCTTTCTAATTTAATGCCTGATATGAATTGAAATTGAATGTATGAAATAGTATCTAGTATGTTCTTTGTTGGGTAATGCACCTAGGTTCACACATCATTAGTACATTTGGAGCACCTGTTTGTTATTTTATCCACTTCTGTTTGCATGCCTGATATTATTGTGCTTTATATCGCCTGCTTTTAATATTCACTGAGATGAATGAAAATATCCATGCTAGCTATGAGTTTAGTTAGAGACTTATCCCATTGAATCGTTGTGCACCTCTGATGAGTGAACCGAGTAATATATTATTTTCCTTCTCTACATATCTTTATGATTCTCTACATATCATTTGGTTTCACCCCCTACATCTACTTCTACTGTAACTACTTCCCAAAAATCCCAAAAGAAAAGATAGCTTCCAAAAAAAGGAAAAGGAAGAAAAAAAAGAGAAAAGAAAAGAGAAAAGAAGGAAAGAAAACTATTTCCTATCATTTTATTAGAAGCTACTACAAATACTTGGGAAAAGACAAAATTTTTAATATCCCATTCCTAGATACGACGCCTCAAGTTAAGCTTGGGGGTGAACCAATTGATCATATGAGTGAGTATAACATTAGAGTGGAGATGGTGCACAACAGAGAGATTCGATAATACTTGAAAGTTATAAAAAACTTTAGTTTTGAAGATTTTTCATGATTTGAAGTGAATATTTGAATGACATGATCTTTTTCCATTCTCTATTGCATGTTGGTGTGATCTCTCTGTGCTCCACTGGTATCTATTGATTGAAAAAGTGCATTGCTAACACTTTATATACTAGACTCTATAGATTGCATGAAATTGATATGAGTTGATGGCATCATTTTATAAGATCCCTACTTTTGCCTTTATTGCATGCTAGCAATATGATTAGCAAGACTAGAGAATACTATTAGCATGTGTTTTTATTATTCGAAGCATCGTGATATACTTCTGAGGCTTGAGATCTGATTGAATATTCTAGCACCCCTTTCCATCTCTTATCTATTTTTATTTTCTTTTATTTTTATCTTCCGGCATAGGTAGTATTCGTCTTCCTCGAGGACGAGTAAGAGGTAAGCTTGGGGGATTTTGATGTGTCCATATTTTCTATCTTTTCATAGCATCATTCCATTGCATTTCACGTCATATCCGCATCAAAATCCTGCATTTTCCTACGATACTGTAATTCTAATGCCATTTTCGAGTTTCGTAGAGTTTTGTGGATTTTCAGGGATTTTGGAGCAATTCGGAGCCACTTTTGGATATGGACACATCCATCATGCCCATGAGTCCATTGGCGAGGCTCTACAGGAGTTCGCCGAGGTTCGGAAGCTTATGGGCAGAGTGGAGGAGAATCTAGTAAGAGGAAAGAGCTGCTCTGAATTCTTCACAGGCGACTCGACCGAGCAGCACAAGCTGCTCGGTCGAGCTGACACACAAAGCCGCAGAACGTGCTTCTGACTCGACCGAGCAGCTTGGCGACTCAGCCTGAGTCGAGATACTTTCGAGCTCCATCTCACCAAACATCCTGCTCGACCGAGTAGGACCCACTCGACTGAGCCAGTAACCTGCTCGGTCGAGCAAGGCCTACTCGGGCCGAGTAGGTAGAGCGACACTTTTTGAAGGAGGCCGATCCACTAACAGACTTAACTGAGCAAGTGGGCTGCTCGACCGAGCAGCCCCGATCCCTTCGCCCAAGCCATGAGCGGTTAATGCGCCTGCTCGATCGAGCAGGCGCTACTCGACCGAGTCACTGACTCGGTCGACGACAAGCGGGCACAAACTCAAATTTTTCACAGCTGATTTGGTGGGGCCCAGACTGAGGCTAGAGGAGTCGACTTGGGAGATGAGATCAGAGGGCGAATTTTTATTATGTTTTACATTAAGTTTTAGAGAGAAAAAAGAAGAGGACGAGAGATCTAGATCTAGGTTCTTGATTATCGAATTATTTTTGGGGAGAAAGATTATATTTTGTTTTTCTTGCATCTTGGAATCTGGGGATCTCTCTGGATCTCTATTGGCTATTGTTCTTTCTCGTCCTCGGTACGTAAAATACTTATTTCTTGCTCGATTCATTTGATACAATGTTTTCTTTGATAAAAATCGTATTATTATTCATCGTAATCATTATGTGTGAGTAGTCTCCCCTAGGGTTGATGCGTTAGCCATAAGACTCTAGGAAAGAGATGTAGACCCGGATCTCTAGGTTGTTTTGGGAATAAAGGGGAGTGTTTCGATCGATCCATCCGGATCCCTAGGAGAACTCGTACTGAGATCATGTCCACGGTCGGTGGAATTGATTAGCTTAAGGATTATCTTTGGGATTTAACTAGGGAATTAGTGGATCCAACCAAGGCTCGTGGCCTTTCCCGGCTCGTGCCTTAAGGGGATCCACCGACGAACTATATCGCTACATTGACAGCTACCGTAATTGCGTCAATGAGAGCCACCGAAATACCTCGAAGCTGTACCCCACGAGAGTGGTACGAGCTAAGAGATCAACCCTTTAAACCCCATGCAGCGTGAAGATCCCATTCTAACATCAACCTCCGACGGTCTTAGAGTGATCCCTAAAGCCCTAGCTTCCTTTATTATCGAACCAACACCATCATAACCAATCTTTCCCAATCGACTGCTATCTCACTCTGAGATCTAAAAATAATCTGAGACCCCAATACACTGTCACCGTCCCTGTGAGATTCGACTTTATTTTATACTATAATTTGACACCGTCTGCCTGCTGATTGAGCCCAGAGCTGACACCTAGGAACCATACTATGCCTAGCGATTGTGACACCGCCAGGTGGAATTTAGGTGTAAGTTCGGGGTGTGTCACTTACCAATGGGCCACATGGTCTTCCTCAGAACATGATCCTGGAAGAGGACCTTGATGTTTTGCTAAGCCGAAGGGACAACAGACAACTTATCAATCGCCCCGAGCTTCGCGTCGGTGAGGCTTCCCAACGTGAGGGTCAGCGAGCGCGGGCTACCCTAGTGAACCGAAAAGTCTGCTTCCTCAGGGAGAGTCACAAATATGTAATCCTCCTTCTAATGCTTCAGGGAGGTTGACCGCCCAGATACGAGAAACTTCCCTCTCCAAGCGGTGATGTAAATCTAAGCACCCGACTTATGGTGGCTCAAACGATAGAAATGGGCAAAAAGGGGAAGGGTCAGCTCGACCCCCTTGAGCAAGCACATCACGAGGAACCCACCAAGGACCCAATGGCGTTGGAGAAAAACTGGCACATGGCGAGTCCGAAGGCCCTTAGGAATTCCACCACAAAGGGATGGAGAGAGAGTTGTAGCCCGAATGTGAAATTCTTCACGTACACCCCAACCTCCCGGCTGCTGGGGAAGCAGATCCTCTCATTCATCTGGGGGGCCTTGGCACGGTGAGGGGGAAGAAGGTACTTAGTGCGAAGCGGCCCTGTGGAGGTGGCGCTAACCACCGACGGCCGCCTCATCACCTCCAAAGACACGTCGAAAGGATCAACCCCGGCTATATGAATCTCAAGGCCTACACCGGGAAGTTTAGCAGCCACAACGATGGAGCCCGCCAGCGTCCCCCAGCACCACCAATGCCAGAAGCCGGCTGACTCACCCTCGAGGTAGAGGAAGAAGATGACGAAGGGCACATGGAGAAGCACCACGAAAGTTGACGATGAGCACGAAAGCAAGAAGGGAAAGAGCCGCACTAAAGAGGCAGAACTTTCACCCAAAAGGTAACCGCCCCATTTATACGACCCACTCCAAAGCCCATTGCATCATCACCGATCGTTCGTCCGTGCACTCGTGTCAGCATCACAGAAGAGATGGCTCTCCAGATCCTACACCCAAAGGGCGAGAGGATCCTGACATCCAGTGCCATGATAATTCTCATTCAATGCGTCGCCTCGACTGACGCACCCGTCAAATCCAAGCGTATCACATCACTCGGACCGAACCACCAAGAACCGAACGGCCTGAGCGATGGGGGAAATTGATACAACCCCCGAATGGGCTGAAGAGGAACATGCCGAGCTCACGTCCAAGACCAGAGACCCGGCCCAAGCCCAAAGGCCCCGTTAGCAGGTCAGGGCTACCGTGACCCGGTTCCATCACCCAGTACATTGTTAACCTCCGGACAATCGAGGAAACCGCCCCCAAAATTGCACCTACCTTGATCACCATTGAATGGACCTTCAAAGCAGGCAGGCGCAAAGGAGGGAATGATAGGTCGCCATGAAGGCGTTGACATGCGAGACTTCTATAAGGGATCCAAGAGACGTGAGGCCAAAGGATCGAATCCTGAATACCCACGACTCAGGTATTCCATCTCTCAAGACCTTGTCTTCCACCTTACATTTCTCCTCCACATCTTGGCTCGAGAACTCGTGCTTGGTATCCCTGTGAACCAAGCTCGATTCCACTGAGTACTTCACAGTCATCATATGACTTAGGCATCGGAGAGGACTTGGTCAGAACCAAGGTCCGACCCCCTGATGAGCTCTCTCGTCTATGCAGATTGAAGGAGGCGTCAAGTTGCCAAAGCCAACCTTCGGTGCTCCGTCGCTCGAATCCGAATTCCCTCGATTCCGAGCCCGTTCGACCAATCGACTGATCCAGGAGGATGTCGCTCTGCCGAAGCTATCCTCCGGTACACCAATTCACGGATCCGTGCATTCCCGTTTGACAGAGTCGGCGGTTGTCGGGATTCCTGAATGATCTTCTTCGGAGAAACTTTTTCTCTTACTAGTTTTACTAGTTTTCTGTTAATTACGATAGAAATTAACAGAAAACTAGTAAAACTAATAATATTTGGTTAGCTCCAATCCATAAATCTGTCACTCGTTGAACTGACTATCTTTCTTTCTTGCTTTATTTATTTTTGGAAGCCAGGCCCATTCATATACATTATCGGCCGCGATTGTCCATTGCATGCTCCTACATCACTACTACCACCATACAGGATGAATGCATGATACTAATATAGTGTGTTTGTATAATCATTTTTGCCGAGAAGGCACGTGCCCATCACGTGGCAGGCAGCTGGAACCACATTCGTATCTTCATTCATTTGTTCTCCATCTCATCCCTTCGAAACTAATATGGTGGTCTGGGCACTGGCCTCTGATCTGCTACTGCTCTTACTAGCTTTAATAATTATTGCTAGTTTCTTTAGGAGCAGGGCAGCGTGGTGCAGATTAACATTAGCTGGCTGTCATCATCATATCTTAGTACAAGTCCATTCATACTTATGCCAAACTAGGGGTGGCAAAATAGACCCGACTCGACCCGATCCAAACGCGGCCTCTTGGGTCGGGTATGGGTACGAGGTCAATCCGGGTCGGATCGAGTTCGGGTGAACCCGACGGACCCGGATAAAAATCCAGGTCAGGTACGGATTTGACCACTCGACCCGGTTGACCTGAATTTGACCCGTTTTCAATTTCAAATAATAATATTTATAAGACATATATTAAAACACGATAAACTTAACTCCAACTACTATCAAAGCACACTTGGTTTGGGGCATTGTCGGATTGCCTTGAGGTTCCGGGATCAAGCTCCCTTGGTTGCACCTGGTATTTAGTGTTTTTGCTAAATAATTTCAACTGTTGGACCCTTCCTTGGCCGGACCGAACTGGACCATTTGGTCAAATGGGCCAGCCCGGCCCGTGACCCAGTCAAAGACCGGCCCGGCCCGTGCCGGGCCGAGCAGTTGAACACGCCGAGGTGCATGCTAACCCCCAACTTGCATGAGTAAGCTAACCCCAATTTGCTTGGTGATGTATTATTTGTAGTTTAAAGAACAAATCTGCCATCTGCCATCTGCTTGCTATTATGTTTCTTAGATGAATTCGGAGGAAGATAATGTGTTTTCTAGAATTCTAGTTGACATAGAGGCATTTGGCATCAGTGTATCTTTTGGGGGGAAAAGAGAAAAAGAAATGGCATGGAATGGGGATTTTGGCTTGGCAGTTGAACAAGTGAAGTAACCTCGGTTATTAATGAGCATTCCTGATTTGCTATTGCTAGAGACGTTAATATTTTTATCTTCTCCAATACAATGTGATGGCGGGGACCAGGCGGGCCGGTTTTACAGTAAGGCCATTTAGGCGGCCGCTTTAGGCCTCCAATTTTGAGAGGGCCTCATAGTTCATTTTATTCCTAAGCCCAATTGCTGATTGCCCGCTGCAGTTTTCCAATTGAACAAACAAACAACGACGACTATTAGAAACTAAGAGATTAGCATAAAGAGAAATAAAATGGAAAAGAAAAGAAAAGACGAGATCGTTGTTTGCCTTCGAGGGAGCGGGAGATTTTCACCAAAATTAGATGGATCTGCCTCAATCCAATGCATCTCTATCTCTCTCAATGTTGAATTTTGTCAAATATGCAAATGAACTCCACATAAACCATGAGGAGGTCTTCAATGTAATAAATTGAATCATCTGGTTGTCTCGACTCTTGAATGAGCTGTTTCGTTTTCGTTTTCTTTTACTTTTTCGGTGAATTTGGTTTTTTATTTTATTTTATTTTATTTTATTTTATTTTATTTTATTTTCTTATTTTATTTTCTTATTTATTGGGTTTTTCTTTCTTTTTATTTTATTGAATTGTATAAGTTACATCAAATTTAAGGGAATGCTACCTCAGCTTTCAACCAATTTACATCAAATTTAAGGGAATGTTATCCTCATGCAAACCCAAAAAACACACAAATACAAGAGAAGATTCTGCCTGTCTATCTCTCCCCTTTGTTGACTGAAAAACTGACTGATCCTATGCAAACCCCCTCACTTTATTCCATCAAGTCCTTTTTAATGTGTCTTACTGTTGCCCAAATAATTAAACAAACTATCGCAAACACACCCCTCCTCCTATAAAACAAGATCCAAAGCCATCTCTCTTCTTTTCTAACCATCCCCTCGCGAACACTTCCCCTCCATCCATCTACCCATGGCTTCCGCCACCGTCGACCACCAGAAGATCCTCCTGGTCGACGTCGAGGCCCCGCCCCCGGCCTCTGCCCCTCTGGTCCCCCGCGACATGGCACGGTCCGACAAAGGCGATCCGGCGGAGGCCCAGTACCCCCTACCGACGCTCGATCCCATTGTGTACTCTCCGTCGCCAAGGTAGAAGAGGAGCCGCTACTGCAGGTGCACGTGCTGGACCCTGCTGGTGATCCTCATCTTCATCGTCGCCAGGGCCGCCGCCGTCAGAATCCTGTACCTGAGCTTTGACCCGGAGGTGCCCAGGTACTCCATCGACCGCCTTCGCATCACATGCTTCACCGTCGACGCGGGCCTCAATGCTCACGCCAGCTTCGAGCTGACGGTCACCGCGAAGTACCCGAACAAGCACGTTGGGATAATGCTACGAGGACGGGAGCCGGCTGAGCGTTTGGTACTTGGACACCCGCCTTTGTAACAGGAGCTTCCCCGTGTTCTACCAGGGGCACATGAACACGACGGTGGTGCCGATGACGCTGAGCGGGCAGACGCAGCTGGGCAGCGACCTGCTCGCGGAGCTGCAGCAGCATCAGCGGACGGGGATGGTGCCGCTGGAGCTCAGGGGGGACGTGCCGGTGAGGGTGATGCTCGGGGGGCTGAAGCTGTGGAAGGTGACTTCGAGGGTGAGGTGCGATCTCATGCTCGACCCATATGATCTCTGTAAAATGAAAAAAGAGTTGAGCCGCACAGCACCTCTGCTGCTACTGTGCACTGCCTTCCACGTCGCCGTTGTCCCCTCAGGGCCCCAAAGTTTGCCTTTGCCCTCGCCCCTGCTGCTGCCCCTGGAGAAAGAGCAGATGGATTACGTCTCCCGCACTGATTTTCCGCCTAATTTTGGCGACAACCGGTCAACTTCTCCCGAAAGTCGTCCCGCTGTGCAGCCCGTACCACTAACTCTGACCTTTCCGGTGCCTTCAACCCCCCCCCCACCATGATGCCAATATTGGGCTAGGCATCGGATTGGTATTAATAGGATAAAGATGGCAATAGCAATGGCACATCCTTAAGTCCCATACGGACTTAAGGATCGGATGGGATTTGGGTCGAAATTCAGATTCGACCCCCCCCCCTGACGACTGTCTATCTTGCAGATAGTTCGACGTTCGACCTAACAAGGTAGCTCGAAGACTCGTTCAGATGACCCAGAGTTAGCTCGAGACTTGTCATAGAAGCTCAAACTTGACCCACTGAGACCCGAGACTCAATCGCAGCGAGTCTCATCATCCGCTGACAGAGCACCACTTCGACAGAGGCTGCCACGTCAGCCCACCTCACCGTTTGCCGAAGCCCATCCATCAACATTTATATACCTAAATACAATGAGAACATGATACCTAGACTCATGGTAACAATAATATCAAATCTTAACAACATAATAATCATGGCATTCAGTGGCATACAAGCAAGATGATTTCTCCATTTGAGTGCGGGTGTTTTGTTTCGATCTCTACAGGACATTACTTTCATCAATAGCTGCATTTAATCTATGTATTCACACAACTTTAATTTGGATGCGTAATCCTTAAATAAGCCTCGTATTATATAACTTTTGATATCAATCTCTTATTGCAACTTTGTCCATTACTAGGGGCTCATAAACTAGAAAGTTTGAAGTAATACATTCATTTTCCTCAGTAATTGGTCATTATTGACATTTGGTTCTCTATTGATTATAATTTTGTAGTACCTTCTCTCTTAAATCAAGTTCACATCCAGTTTTCTTTTTTAAAAAAGTACGTCACTTTCTTGTAAACCTACCATGATGATTATTTTCTTTCTTTGGGCAGTTGGTCCCAGCTCTTGGAAAAACTTCCCCTTCCAAATGTGAGCACATGATTCTCTTTTTCCTTGGGCAGTGCTTTCTATCTTACCAGCTCTCCATGCACCTATAATGGCTATTTTTTTGAAAGCTATCTTGAAGAGTCAGATGAACCTAGGAGTAAAGCTGCTACATTACCTCTTTTGCTATGCCAGGGAAGAGGAATCTGATTTGTTTTTGGAGAAACACAAATAAGCTGCATCTGTCGTTTTCCAACTCTGCATTGTCCCTGCTATCCATAAATTCACGTTTATTTTGACATGGGTATCTGAATACGTCTTCGGTTTTTTTGAGCCAATATAATATAGCCTGAGAGTTGTAACCTTTTGCTATCAAAACGTGATGAGATCATCCAAAGAAAGTAAGAAATCAAAATTGCTGTAAAAACATTTTTTTTTTCCTCATTTCCAGGAATTGAAGGATGCTAGGTTTATTTAATAGCGAATTATTTACAGACAAAGTTAACCAAACGTAGTGAAAAGGGATGAAGATTTGGCTCTAGCCAACTAATTTGGATTATTATAATGTGTACTAGGTCTCTATGACGATATGTTTTAAAATTATAATATGAATCGGTATCATTCTGATACGTCTATTTTGCGAAGGCCCAACAGCATAGGCCCAAAGGCACAGCCCACCAGAAGAAGCCTGAAAGATACGAGCCTGGATGCCCGACCGTCGATCGGTAGCCCATCTGCGCGATCAGGCCCACCCGACGAAGTCCCATAGAGGGCCCCCAAATATCAATCCGACCCGGCCCCGATAACACACGAGTCACCCGCCCACTCCAGCGATAACGTTCCCCTGATCCCGTTACCACTTAAGGGTCGTGATGGGGAGGTGCTGGCATGGCGCTGGGAGCGGCGACGGGGGGCGGATTGAGGGGGCACGATCGAAGGCGGACGAGCGACGTGAGCCGGGGGCAGTCACGGCGGGAGGTCTATAAAAGGGCTAGAAAGACGACTGGACATAGGACGGGATCTCAGGTAACTAAAACCTAAGGTACTCCATCAACGACCTAGTTCCCCCATTCCAAACTCCTTCCTCCCCCGCTCGCGCCGGTAGACGCCGTTCCGATCTCCTCTCGAGTCGAACCGTCTCCGCCGGGCCTCCTCTTTCAGATCACTATCTGACTTAGGCATCGGAGGGGATTTGGCCAAAAGCAAGGTCCGGCCCCCCTGACGAGCGTTCTCATCTGCGCAGGAGGACGTCACATCCACGGGCCGAGGCTTCCCCTCCGCCCCGCGACCGGCCACGTAACCAGTAGGACGATCGGGGCTACCCCTCGTCATCCGACCGCCGAGGCCGAGCACGTCCGTCCGAGGCCGAGCGTCTCAACCCGGGCCGAGGCTTCCCCTCGCCCCCCTTGCGACCAAGGATCTCGATTTGGCCGAGCCGACACGCTCCATGTCGTCCGCAACTCCGACTCGCGCCTCGTCTGCTCCGACTCGACACACCCGAGGGACCCAATCGGATCCCTTGACCACGTTGACCGGGTTATCCACGGTTAACGCTTTTGTAGTGAGAAAACACTCTGAAACATCTGGCGCCGTCTGTGGGAACGAACCGTCCCACGAAGAAACAAACCACACCAGCAATGGCACGAGCCTGCAATGGAAAGAAACGCATGCCCCCCCATCCCAGAAGAGGGGAATGGCGCACCCAACAGCAACCTTGAGGACGCACCCGACGATGATCGCCCCGCCCCCTCAACCGAAGAAGCTGGCGGGTCGGAACTAGCCACGCAGGGGCAGCTCCGCGCCCTGGCCCAAGAGACCAACGCGAGCCTCCAGACGTTGGTCGCAACGGTACAGCAGCTCGTCGGCGCTGCGCCGGCCAACGGAGACGTGTTGGGCGACGGCCATCGTTGGGCGGGGGGCCCCAAGCTTTTACGGTCCGCTGTGGTCGATGACCACGGGAACCGAAGACCGAACACTAAGCGTCGGTCCGCGTGGTCCGGCCCCCGTCAGGCGAGATCACGCGCCTCCTCCCCTTATCGAGAAAGGAGCCGAAGAGAAACCGAGGGCACGGGGGACGAATCGGTGACCGCTTCGTCTCGTCGGCCACGATCACCCAACCACAGAAGAAGCGATCGACACCCCTCGAGAGACCGATCACGACGGAGCGGGAGTTCCCGCCGGAGGAGCCGGGAACGCCGGGTCAGCCCGACCCTAAGTGTGGCGAGGGCCGCGGAGCCGGCCCCGCCGGCGCCTGTGCCCCCACCACCACCAAACGAGCTGGAGATAGGCGGGTGTCAGACCCCCGGGGGCATCCACGGAGACCGGTGCCCTCTGTCGAGGAGAATAACCGACGCGCGGGTCCCCTCTCGATTCAAGATCCCGGCGCTGGGGAAGTACGACGGGATAGGGGACCCGGGAAACCACGTGATGGACTACGAGGGTGACATGTCCTTCCAGGGAGCCGACGATGACTTGCTCTGCAGGGGCTTCTACTCGACCCTCAGGGGAGCAGCGAGAACCTGGTACCGCAGCCTACCCAGCCGCTCCATCGACAGCTTCGAGGAACTCACCCAGCTGTTCTGCAAACAGTTCATGGCAGGGCGACATGTAATGCCTGATGCTGAACATTTGTTTAACATAGTGCAGGGCCCCACCGAGCCGCTCCGACAGTTTATGCGCCGCTTCAACGCAGATCGACTGAACGTGAACAGCCCCCCGACCTTGTTGTCCAAACGGCCCTAAAGAAAGGGCTGCGCCATAGAGGCCTGAAGAAGTCTCTGCACAACGATCCCCCGAAGGACCTTCCTGGGATCATGGCGAGGGCCAAGCGCTTCATGTTGACCGAGGAGACCTTGTCCATTGAGGCGGGAAATGCCAAACGAGGGACCAAACGCGGCGATAGCGAACGCCGCAGCCCCGAAGGGTACCGGACCGAGAAGAGGACGAGAAACAGGCAGCGAGGAGAGGGTACCAGGGACGCCACCCCAGACGCCGTCCTTGCTCAAGTTCAGAAGGAAGAACGTGCCGATCGCCCCACACCAAAGACAAAAAGAGGGGGGAAGAATGGGGAAAAGTACTGCAAATACCACAAGGATAATGGCCATGACACTGAAGACTGCTGGCACCTAAAGAAGGACATTGAGAAGCTGATGAGCCGAGGGCACGCAAGTAATTTCGCCGACGAGCCGGCCCACGGAGAAGGAACCTCCACGCAGCTGGACAAGGGGAAGAAGGTCAACACCGTCCAAGGACCCCTCCGCATCATAGAGTGAGCAGGCGAGGCCCCGGTCGCAGCCTAGTCCGGAGGAGATTATCTAGGTTTACATCCCTCCGTCTAGCTTTATTTCATGTTTTCTTTCCTCCAAATGTACTAGTCCAATAGGACCCTTGAGAGTACAAACGCATTCCCTTTTATCTTCTCTTTATCTTCGACGGAACCAACATTTCACCAACGGTGCATAAGAGCGAAGACCGCTACCTCACCGGATGGGGAGGGGGGTCAGACAGAACCAGTCCTGAGACGAGGAGCTTCGTCCCCACTAACTGACTCCTTCGCCCGTAAGTCTGGGGGGCAATTCCCCAGCCAGCACAGACGCTGACGGGTCCTAAGCCGAGGAGCTTTACCCTCGCCGTCCGTCTCCTTCGCCCGTTGGACTGGGGTAATTCCCCCAGCCAGCGCAAACGCCGACCGGTCCTAAGCCGAGGAGCTCTACCCTCGCCGACCGTCTCCTTCGCTCGTAAGTCTGGGGGCAATTCCCCCAGCTAGCGCAGACGCCGACCGGTCCTAAGCCGAGGAGCTCTACCCTCGTCGACCGTCTCCTTCGCTCGTAAGTCTGGGGGCAATTCCCCCAGCTTGCGCAGACGCCGACCGGTCCTAAGCCGAGGAGCTTCGCCCTCGCTGACTATCTCCATCGCTCGTAAGTCTGGGGGCAATTCCCCCGGCCAGCACAGACGCCGACCGGTCCTAAGCCGAGGAGCTTTGCCCTCACCGACCGTCTCCTTCGCTCGTAAGTCAGAGGGCAATTCCCCCAGCCAGCTCGGACGCCGACCGGTCCTAAGCCGGGGAGTTACACCCCCGCTGACCGACTTCACTGCTCATAAGACCGGAGGCAGCCCCCCTAGTCATCAAGGACGCATACCGACTTGTCCGCTCGGGGGGCAAGGGACAACCTCCCGGAGAAAGGAGGCGAGTGACCACTGTCAGCAGAAGGGTGCCGAGAATCACAGCAACAAAGCAAAATGCGCGGGAAACTCTTGTAAGTCAATTTCATTTCCAACAATTAACCAAGGTACAGAAGTGTGTCTTGTTTACAGGAAATTGAAGTGGAGAAACCTCCTTACAAATGACCCGCTCACGGCGGACAACCAAATTCATCACCTACGAAGACTAGGACAGCACCGGCAGAGCAAAACTTGTCGACCGAGAACCCAAAATTGCTGGCCTAAGCGAACATCCAGGCAACCAGCAATTATTGGCTCTGAAGCAGGGAGCCGGCAGCGAAGCCAAAGGAGATAGCGGGGTCAGGGATCCATTTCAAGTAGACTGGCCCAAAGCGAAGCGGATGCTAAAAAATTTGAGGATAAGGCCAGGAGGGACGACCTAGGGGGCCCGGGCTTGAGAGGACACATCCTCGGGCGCCTCGCCCTGCTCGGAGCGAGGGGGATCGACAAGCGGGGGAGCTTGCCGGACACGCTCCACACAATCCCGGAAGGAAGACTGGACAACTTCGACGATCCGGGGGCCGATAAGGTCTTCATATGTACCGAAGGCTTCCCTGAGGACCTCGAAGATCCTCTTTCCCAGATTCTCGACGACGCCCCTCTCCACCTCCTCCGCAAACCGTGCCACCTGACGCCGATCCGACAGTTCCCTCTGAAGCTCCTCCCTCTCCAGGCGGAACGACTCCGTCGCTTCCTCAGCTGACTGCCGAGTGACCTCCAACTTTCCCTGGAGGTCACCCACTCGTCCCTCCAGCTCGGCAACCTGAAGCTTGAGATGCCGAGACTCCATCTGAGCCTCCGTCATAGCTACCTCCGCCGCCCCGGCCCGCTCATGGGCCCTCACAGAGGACTCCTCTAACTCCCTCAAACGGACGGCTCGACGCTGCAACTCAACAGCGAGCGTTGAACCCTGAAAGACGAGACATGAGCCAATAAGAGAGTGAAAGGAAGGGAAGGACTGCAGAATAGCCGAACCTGTTGGAGGGTCCAGACCAAGGAGTCCGACACCTTGTCGGCGGGGATCTTCTCGAGGAGACTGCGGCCCGGGGAAGGACGGAGCCTTCAGCAACCTGCTGGGCCAAGGCTCGGTCGACAAACACCGAACACCCGGGGGTGACCTCGAGGGAAGCCAAGTTGCTCGCCAACAGGGTTCCGATCCCCGGTGATGTAGGCGGCGACGCTGCGACGGGGGTGGTTGTCAGGGCCACCGGAAGATCCCCGGTGGTCGCCTCCGGAGGCGTGGAGCACACCGGACTGGAGGGATTCACATCTTCCTTCCTCCTTTTCCCTCCGCGAGGCTCGGCAGACGCCGAAGGGGAACGTTTCCGCCTCGCACCATCTCCACCCTCGGGGACGAGAGGGGAGACGCCAAGTGCAGGAGGGACTGCACCGGACCCGTCGTTACCCCCTGCCACTTGGGCTGGAGGGACGGATCCGGCCCTCGCGACCCCCCCGGGGAAGAGATCGCCAGAAGAAGAGGCGGGGGGCGCGGCCACCACCCTGCCCATGGAGGGCTCGGCTCGGTGCACCTCCTCCTCGACGGTTCGCCGAGGCACCCTTCCGGAGGTACTACCCCGGCTCCGAGCGACTCCGCGATGGATCAGCTCATCAACATCGCGGGTGAACTCGCGACCAGCCATTCCTGCAAAGGAAACCGAAATCAGGGTAAGTTGTGGGGCAACCCAGGACTAAAAAAGCGACCTACCCGGAGACCACAAGACGGCCTTCAAGAGTAGGTCATCCAACAAAGACCAGATGGACTTCGCCTCCAAGGGGAGGGTCGACAGCAGCGCGGCGGCCGCCTGATCCGCCTCGGAGAGGGCTAGCATTGAGCAAGGCCGGACCGACCCGCCCCAGCTTGTCAGAATTTGGGCACCCTCCAGGAAGACCACGAAGACATAGTCCGAGCTCCAACCCCCCGACCAGCGGGGTAGCCCGATCAGGCATTCCCTCCTCGAGCGGGCTCGGAGTTGCAACCATGACCCTGGGCCGACCGTCTGGATCTGATAAAAGTAGAAGAGAAGGGGGAGAGACGGCTCCAGACCGCGGGTACAGCAGAGCATCACGAAGCCCGTCAGTACCGCAATCGAACAGGGGGTGAACTGGCAAAGGGGCACCATGAGATACTCCATGACCTGGATGAAGAAGGGATTGAGCGAGAAACGAAGACCCAGGCGGAACATCTCGACGTAGACGCCGACCTCATTGCTCCTCGGAAGGCAGATCCGCTCGTCGATGAATGGAACTCGAACATCGTACGGATAGCAGAGATACCTTTCCCGGATCTCCGTGGCCACTGAGGGAGGAGTCCCCGACGGCGTTCGGAGGATAACCGGGGGCACATTAAGCTGCACAGCGGCCGACGCCGCATCATCGCCGACGTAGTCTGGGAAGAGCTTCCCCTTCCCCTTATCTCGAAGGGGGCGACTCCCAGAGGAGGAACCTGATCCCACAAGCCGGGGCCCACCCCGCCTCGACTCAGGAGGATCCCTCGCCCCTTGGCCAGAACCACCTATCCTAAGAGCAGCCATAATATGAAAATAAGAAAGGAGTTACCTTTTTTAATTTGGAGAAGACAAGGAAACGAAGGCGGCGGGAGAATCCGAGTTGTGAAAAGCCTAGAACAGAGAAAAGTGCAAGGAAGAAGTTGAGATCGACGCGGCCATGGATCTTATATACCAGACCCAGGGGTGAATTCGAAATGCTTGACAGGGACACGTGGCAGGCCTCAAGGAGCAGGCGGCGTTTCAAAATCGGCGCCAAGGGAAGTCCAATCGATCCGCCCCATCATGACCTCCATTTATGATGACGCCTCGATTGAAGCACCACACGGAACCCCAGGAGTCACATCGGTCAAACCGAGCTGGCCAAGGCCGATCGGCCCCACCGATGGGGGCAATTGATGTTGGATATGGAAGACGTTTGTACACCCTTGTGGGGGATGTACGAGGGAATACGGACCTCGAACGTCGCGCACACAAATTCATGTGCAAAGGGAATCTGTTCCCTTGCGGAGAGGATCTCTGTATGAGTGGGAAAGTCGCATTATATATGCATAAATCCATGCGACATATGGCTAATAAAGGGGGAATATCTTAAGCTTATGTTGTACCATGCATATGGTACAACTTAAGCTTATAATGTGCCATGCATCATGGTACACCTTAATTAAGTTGTTCCAAAGGAACAACTTACCCTAAAATAACTACCTTGGGGGCTATAAATAAGACCCAAGGGTAGCCATTTTCCTAACACATTTGCATGAAATTCATGCATGCATCTTCTTCATAGCGAAGCTCTGCAGAAATATTTCCTCTCCCTCCTTCCAAGTTCTTAATCTAAAATAGAGATTTAGATTGTGGATTAGTAGCCTTACTCCGTTCGTGAGAAGACTCGATCCGTCGTGGCGAATCCGAAGGCAAAGTTCCGAGACTATCGTTCCGCATACGCAAGCGTAAGTCTCCAATTTAATTATCGATCCTAACTTTGTTTTGGACAGGATCCTACATTGGTATCAGAGCCATATGGGTTCGCCCCGGTCAAACCACCGCCCCGTCGAAACTACGAACGAGTCGTTGTCTTTTTCACGAATGGGTCTCCTACTATTACGGATATAATAGGAACGCTTCGTGACGGAGAGAACGCAGCGGTTGTTCTTTTCACGTTAGGGTCTCCTATCATTATGGATATGGTAGGAACTCTCCGTGACGGGAAGAACCGACCGTTCACGTAGTAAGTTATTCATTTTTTGGCACACGGCCATTAGGAAATAACTAAATTCTCGACGAACGGGTGCTTCATCGACGAACGGGTGCTTCATCGAGGAAGATGATGGAAGTTATTTCCATCGGGTAAGAGGAAAATTTGGTGCATGTGCACCATGGCCAAATGGGCTATGAAGGCCATGCACCCCCTCTCCCCATGCGGAGGGGGTTGGCTACGGCCAATAACCACCGGCGACTACCCCATCAAGGGGGAGGAATGAGTGCGGCAACCCCGTTTAAAGGGGGTGGCCGGCCATGGCCAAAGGGGCCATGGCCGGCCAACGCCGAATGGCCTTGGCTATGACCGGCCATGGCCAGGCCGGCAGTGGCCGGCCAAGGGCCAGGCCGGCAGTGGCCGGCCTTGGCAGAGCCTTGCCGGCCAGGCCGGCCTGCCGGCCCTGGCAGAGGCCAGGGCCGGCGCCCTGGCCACTGCCAGGGCCAGGCCGGCCCTGGCAGAGGCCAGGGCCGGTGCCTTGGCCTCAGGCCAGGGCCTGGCCGAGGCCAGGGCAGGAGCCCTGGCCCTGGCCCCGGCCAGTGGCCTGGCCGGCAGGCCCTGGCAGTGGCCAGGGCCTGACCGACCCTGGCCGAGGGGGCCAGGCCCCCTGGCCGGCCAGGGCAGAGGCCCTGGCCGGCCTTTGGCCAAGCCCGGGTCAGGGCAGAGGCCCTGACCGGGAAGAAGTTGAATTCGAAAATTGGTCGACCAATTTTGTGTTTTTGGTCGACCAATCCGACAAATGGTCTGGGTCGATTGCAAACTTGCCAGATGACCCATACGGGGTAACAAATGGCCTTGATCAAACTCGAATGTGTCGATTAGTCCATACGGGGCTAACCACAGTGCCGACTAGTTCATACGGAACTAACGTTTTAATGAAGTTTTCATTGGGCTCTACTCCTTGAAGATTAGCCATAGTGCTCTACTTCATGCGAGATTAGCCATGTCATTGTGCTCTACTCTACGGAGATTAGCCAATGTACTTGTGACGTTGTGCTCTACTCTACGGAGACTAGCCAACGTGCTTTCAAATTTTTTGAAAAAGATGTTTTTCAAATAGGTTATGTCCCGTCCTTAAATCGGGATAGCGCAATTTAGAATTCCAAGTCCTACCACGATCCGGCCATGGTTATCTAACCCATGGGTGTGTAGAACAGGTCTCGTGGCTTGGCAATTGTTGCGTTAAAATTCTTTGCGCTAATTCTCACCTATTCTATTTTGAAAGATAAGTTTTTCAAAGTGATTTTCCGCTGCTAATACCATACGGGTATTATTTCTGATTTCTTTTTACTTGAGATAAGTAAGAGGGATACTTTGAAAGTTACTACTAGATGGTAGTTGGGAACATAGTGAACTTCTCGATTCTAGAGTAACATTTCAACGCATCCAAGGAACTTATCAAGTGTTTAAAGAATCGAAACTTTATGCATAGAATTTTGATCGTGTTTTTCATTCTCTTTGCAGTTTTTTTTGAATCGAAAATGTCTACCGCTTCTAAGAATATTGTCGCAGAGCTTAACAAAGGTGAAAAGCTCAACGGCGACAATTATAAACTTTGGTCAATAAAGATCCAATATGTTTTGGAGGAGCAAGATGTGCTCGAAACACTCCAAAACATAATGGTAGAACCTGAGTTGGGCAATACGGCCCAACACAAGAGGGACCGGGAAGCTTATGACACTTGGACTCGAAAGAACAAAATAGCACGTATTACGTTACTGTCCGCGATGGACAATGACATAATGCGTCTATTTCGGGAATTCGATCTAGCCAAAGACATATGGTCTGAGCTAGAAGTAAAGTTTGGTGGAACTTCGGTTACCAAACTCCGCTCCTTGAATATTCAATTTGATTCGTACAAGATGCGGCGAGATCATTCTATGAAAAAGCATCTCCGCCACATGGCGAATCTTATATCTGAATTAAAGGATGCGGGTGTTACGCTGTCTGATGAACAACAGATCCAAGCGGTCATTCGTTCACTCCCAGATAGCTGGGATAACATGAAAATGCACCTCACTCATAATGAGTGCATTAAAACTTTAAGCGATGTTTCGAAACACCTCGAACTCGAGGAAGAGTGGATTCAAGCCGCAAAACCAAGTGCAGAAGTGCACGTGGCCGCTAGTTCATCACATGGAGGAAATAAGCGGAAACGCTTAAGGTTTGTGAACGAACGAAAGCAAGAACCGGAAACCTCAAAGAAGACTAAGAACAAAAAGTGGCAAAAGAATGTGCACTCAAAGAAGAAAAACTTGAAGAAGATCAAGTGCTTTAAGTGCAACAAGTACGGTCACTTCGCCCGTAAGTGTACGGTTGGAAGTGATAAGGTAACTTGTAGGGCTAGTTACATATGTGTTTCTAGTTCCATGTTTCTTGCTGAATCTAACTATTTTTGGTTGATTGATTCAGGGGCCACAGACCACGGTGCGAAGGACAGAAGGTTCTTCGTAGAGTATCGAAGGATAACTCAAGGAACAAAGTGGATATACGTCGGCAACAACACTCGTGTTGAAGTCAAAGGCGTCGGAACATGTAAGCTAGTTCTCGACAACGGCCGGACATTATTATTGCACGACGTCCTCTTTGCTCCAGATATTAGAAGAAATATCGTATCCGTGGTCATGTTAATGTCTTTAGATTATGAGTGGAGGTTCTATAAAAAATCTGTTGACCTTGTTTGTAATAATTCTTTGATTGGTTCTGGTAATGTTTGTAATGGATTAATTGTATTAAACACAATGTATGATGATTCTTCTTCCATTAATGAAAGTTTTCATTTAACAAATGCTTCTAACTCTAATTCTGAGATCATTTGTTGGCATGCAAGACTTGGTCATATTGGACCAACTAGAATGGATAGACTTGCCAAAAGTGGCTTGCTATCTAATGTTTCAAAAGTTAAAATGTCGACTTGCGAACATTGTCTTGTAGGGAAAACTTGTCGCAAGCCGTTTGGAACTGGCACAAGGGCCGAAGTTCCATTACAGCTTATCCATTCGGACATTTGCGGTCCAATGAATGTTAAGACAAGACGCGGGAAGTCCTATTTCATCACATTCATTGATGACTTCACCCGTTTCGGACATATCTATTTGATATCCCACAAAAGTGAAGCTTTGGCTTGCTTTAAAAACTATATGAGTTTAGTGGAGAATCAATTAGATCGCAAGATTAAGGTTTTGCGAACCGATAGGGGCGGTGAATATCAATCAATAAGTTTTAAGGAACTTTGTGATGAAAAAGGCAGAGTTCATCAAATAACTATGCCTTATACTCCGCAACAAAACGGTGTTGCGGAAAGAAGAAATAGGACATTGATGGAAATGGTCCGATCAATGATGTCTCGGGCAAATTTGCCTATCACCTTTTGGGGTGACGCATTATTGACGGCAGCATTCATCTTAAACCGTGTACCCTCGAAGTCGGTAAGTTCTACTCCTTATGAGTTGTGGAACAATAGAACTCCAGACTTAAACATTCTAAAACCTTGGGGTTGTGCCTCTTACGCACATTTACCCTCTCACAAATATGGCAAACTTGGGCCACGTGGGAGGAAGTGTATCTTCATCCGATACGCTGAAAACTCCAAAGGATATGTTTTCGTCGGTCAAGAGGACAATGGGGGTCTTATAGAATTCGAATCGAGGGATGTTGTCTTCTTGGAAAATGAGTTTCCAAGACAGGGTGAGATAAGTCAAGACTTATCCTTGTTTGAGACTTGGGATCAAGATAGATCGGAACGTTCGAGTGGGAGAATTCTTGGTGAAGAAGAAAATACGTTTCAAACTTCACCAATGGATGATACGAACGATACCAATCCTATTCCGAGTAGGAGTGATATTATTCCAAGTGGGAGTGATGTCATTCCAAGTGGGAGTGATCAAACTCAAACAAGACGTAGTAATCGAACGAGGCTAACACCTCTGAGATTTGAGGATGAATTTCCTCAAACATTCATGACATTACTACAAGATGATGACGAACCTGCAAATTTCAAACAGGCCGTCACATGCCCTGCTAAACATAAATGGATAGCGGCAATGGAAGAAGAACTTCAATCCATGAAAACAAACCAAGTCTGGGACTTGGTTGATTTACCTAAGGGACGTAGAGCCATTGGGAACAAGTGGGTTCTCAAAATCAAGCATAAGGCTGATGGCTCCATCGAGAAATATAAAGCTCGCCTTGTTGTGAAAGGTTTCACGCAACAGGAAGGAATAGACTACGAAGAGACTTTCTCTCCTGTCGTGCGTTTTACCTCGATTCGCTTAATTCTGGCAATGGTGGCTTGTTTGGACCTCGAATTACATCAGATGGATGTAAAGACTGCCTTTCTTAACGGAGAACTAGATGAGGAGATCTACATGGAACAACCAAACGGGTTCGTACAAGAAGAAAACAAACATAAGGTTTGTAAACTTCGTAAATCCATATATGGTCTTAAACAATCCTCAAGGCAGTGGTATATGCGCTTTCAAGAAGTTGTTTTGTCGTATGGATTCTCCATGCTCGACGAAGACAACTGCGTATATATTAAGAGGATTAAAAACAAGTATGTAATTATGTCTCTTTATGTAGATGACATACTTATAGCTGGAAATGATAAGCGTCTTGTCGTGGATATCAAAACTTGGCTTTCATCCGTCTTTGAGATGAAAGACATGGGTGAAGCTGCATATATCCTTGGGGTTAAGATCTCAAGGAATCGTTCCAAGAAACTTCTTTCTCTCTCTCAAGAGACATATATAAAGAAAGTTTTGGAACGGTTTAATATGCAGGACTGCAAGCCAATTGATACTCCAATAAGCAAAGGCGAGGGTCTATGTTTGGAGATGTGTCCCAAAGATCCAAAAGAAAAGAAAGCTATGGAAAAAGTTCCATACTCCAGTGCTGTCGGGAGTCTGATGTACGCCATGATGTGTACCAGACCGGACATTTGCTATGCTGTTGGTATGGTAAGCCGTTACCAATCCAACCCAGGACAAGCACACTGGAAAGCGGTGAAGAGGATATTAAGATACCTCAAAGGGACTGCGGACTATGCGTTATGCTATCAAGGCAATACCTTGAGACTCGAAGGCTATACCGATGCTGATTGGGCGGGTGATCTCGACGAGCGTAGATCTACCTCAGGCTTTGTTTACTTGCTCGGGAATGGTGCAATATCCTGGAGCAGCAAGAAGCAAACCTGCATCGCCTTATCAACCATGGAAGCCGAATTCGTAGCATTCAGCATGGCGGTCCAAGAAGCTGTTTGGCTTAGGAAATTCTTAGACAGGCTGACGAATGCCTCTGACTCGAGCACTGTTCCTATATATAGTGATAGTCAAGCTTCGATTGCCTATGTCAAAGATCCTAAATTTCATTGTAAGACCAAACACATTGACATTCGATTCAAGTTTGCGAAGGATTATGACAAACGGAAGGAAGTAGACATAGGATACATATCCACGCATGAGATGATAGCGGATCCCCTTACTAAGGCGATCCCCAGAGATGTGTTTTTCAAACACTTATCATCTATGGGAATGCGTAGATGCTGAGCTGTATCATGTAATATTTCCCATGTCTATAGAAGATCAAAGTTTAATAAAAGAAAGAAGTTCTTTTATATATTGCATACAAGTTTCTTACAAATGATTTTAAACATTTGTGTTTTAGTCTCAGCTATTTTATTGTGTGTATGTCGGACAGATTAAGGTTGGCTCTCTCACATGAGCAACCGCCTTATCTTATCAGATGGATAAGATAGAGATGAGACTAGTTTAAAGTCAAAATCATTAGACAAATGATTTAGAGTCATGACTTAAACAAGATAGTCGAATAGAAGATCTGCATCGTACGGATGTTTACAAAAGATCTGAGATCTGTATCACAAGGATATAAAGATCTCATTGGATTTTTTTTTTTAAATCCTATCTGTCTTATGCAGGATGAGAGTCCGTGAATATTTCACGAGTAGTAAGGGGACTCAAAAAGATAGGCACTGTGGTGTCTGATCTTTCATCCGTACAACATCATTAAGACATACTCTCCCTGGGAAAGGAGCGATGTTGTAGTACGTGTTCATACCACGTATGCATTTCGACCACTGAGTTAGTAGCAATAGTGTTTGCTATTATGTGAGACTCAAAGGCCATACGGGTCTTAACTCTTACCCTCAAGGACTCCAATTGGTTCCTTTAGATTTGACGAGATGATCGCTAT
>JAULAV010001230.1:0-44001 GCA_030789695.1 Scilla litardierei
CCAGGTAGAGGATGAGCTAGTCATCTTTGTCTGACTTTGGGGAGGGTGCAAAGGAACACCTTTAGCTCGGAGAAGTCTTTTTTACAGTCTACCTCCCCTCGATGGCTCTCTTGTCGACCGATGCGGCTACTATCGTGTTTTTCGACACTTTGAGGAAAGGCGATGATCTTTCGGCCGATTAAGGCAAGAATCGCCCCAACACTGCCATCGTTTCTTTCAGTCTCTGTAGCTCTTTGAGATTTGAGGGCTCCTTCATTGTGATGATGGCAGTGATCTCGTTGGGGTTGGCTTAGACCCCTCGATTAGTCTGCATGAAACCGAGGAAGTTCCCCGAGCGAATCCCGAATGTTTATTTGGCAAGGTTCAACCGAAGATTGTATCGACAGATCTGCGCAAATACCTCCCGGAGGTCTGCAATGTGTTCCGTTGGCTTATTTTACTTAACCAATATGTTGTCGACGTAAGCCTCAAGATTTCTCCCAATTTGAGCCTCGAAGACGTCATTCATCATGCGTTGGTACGTTGCTCCTGCATTCTTTTAGTCTGAGAGACAATTTTCTATAACAGAACATACCTCTGTTGACAATGAATGCCGTCTTTTCTTCATCTACTGGTATCACCTGGATCTGATCGTACCCCGAGAAGGCATCCATGAATCTCATGAGGTCGACGTCTGAAGCGCTGTCGATTAGGTGGTCGATTTATGGCAAGAGATGGTGGTCGTTTGGGCATGCCTTGTTGAGGTCAGTGAAGTCGACGCACATCCCCTACTTGCCACGTTGAATTCTTTACCATTACGATATTCGAAAGCCAACCGGGGTATTGGACCTTTCGAATGAAGCCCACTGCTAGAAGTCGATCCATCTCTTTGATAGTATCTTTCATCCTTTCCTAAGTGGAGAAGAGAAGCACGTCGCACGAGCTTCCCGTAATTATGAGAAATCTCTTCGCTTTAGCCTCCTTGACGGCTATGGTGATGATGACGACGTCATCATGCGGCAGCTCCACTTCCTTCAGATCTTTATTCTAAGAATGAGATGGGTGGTGTGTAGTCCGTCGGGCGCTTCCGCCCTACGACGATGGATGTCTGCCTGCCAGCGTTTGGAGCTCCGAAGCAAAGTTAATTGCTCTGGAAGGGGCGGGCCTCCCACGATCACGTTGGAGATACTGACACATTCAGGAGTCTCTTTGCCCCCATAGTGTGTTGACGTGTGAGTTGATATAGTTGGGATGTTAACTCGTGTTTTCCACAAACGACGCCAAACTGTTAAGGCCAAAATTGACCTGGACAGTTGTCAAGCTGACGGAGACTCAAGGTGCTGAGCTGGAGCCTCGTCAACGTCAAGAGTGGGACCCTTGGTTAGAAGAACCAGGTCGGGTAATGGTAGCAGATGGTGGTACGACCTTCGATCGACCGAAGAACAACCGTTACGTCGATCGTTCGAGGATGGAGAACTCGATGCCGACCTTGGGCGATGGATGGCGATCGTCGATCTGTACCACATGGAGAAGTGAGGGGGGTCAGATCTGGGTTTCGACCCAAATCCCCTTCGATGCTTAAGTTAGAAGGGAACTTAAGGAATAGAGGGAGCTTGGTGTGGCTGAGATCGACCCAGGGAGGCTTGTCTATAGACTACCGACGCAAGCTCGTATATGGAATAGCAAAAGTAAGAAGATAGAGTTCTATGTATTAGCTCTCGTATCTTGAAGATGGAACATCTCCCTCCTTTTTACCTTCGTCTTTCGGCATATTTATAGGTATCTCCCTTTTGATGATGTGTAACAGTCCCTCATTGATAGGGGCATGATCTTTTCTGGGATTCGAGTTAACGGCTGCCCATTTACTCGGTCGCCATAATTCGACCCCATTAACACCGACGGGAGTCCAATGGTCGAACAAACCGTTCGTCTGACTCAGTTGTATCCCGCTTAGAGTGCAAGGGCTAATGGGTTGTGGGCATTAAGTGGGCCGGGTATGCGGATACCCAAGTCGGGGTCGCACCCGTGAACTAACAGATTTAATTCCGAGTTAGAAGATAATTCGTTGAAGCAAATTATAATTAATTTCATATTTGGAATTTAGATTTAAGTTCTATTAATTATATTTTAAGAAAATAGTAATAATAATTAGAGATTAATGTAAGAAAGGTGCCACCTGATCCAATGGATCAGGTGCACTGAGGTGGCATCATTCCATTGAACCATGTCATCCACTTCATATGGGTCCTCTTAGGGCTTGTTTCTTTGGTTGAAAGTGAATTGGGATTTACTGTTGTGAATAGTAAATCCATGGTGGATTCCTGAGGAGAGAGAAATAGAGTTTTGTGTTTCTTTGGTGGAAAGTAGGTGGGAAAGTTGTGGTGGGATTTGTTTGTGTGGCCCATAGTAAAGTTTTGTGTTTCTTTGGGTTAAAGTGTGTTTGGGATTGTTGGATGTGGATTGTTGGGATTTGGTTATGGTGTTATGAGGTGAGAATAACCCCCTATGGAAATATGAAGTAGAAAAATTTGTTAATTAACTACACTAATAACTATTAGTTAACTAAATATTAACTATTAAGTAAATATCTATTAAATACTCATAATAAAATCCTGCGTATCAAACATCAAAATTAAAATACCGAATTTAATAAAAAAAATTATTTAATTTCATTTCTGGGCTATTAAATATAACCGAAGGCAATAACCACAAAGCAAGCGCCCGAACCACTTATCCCTTGCATTTCCAACATTCATAAATTCTAAAAAGTACAACTGATTTGCAGAGACAACATACAACAGAAATCACAATCCTATTTAACATAACACCTGAACCCAGCATATACAGAAGACATATAATATCCATAATACAGTCTCAGTTTGCATAACAAACATCCAAAAAATATAAAGTGTTACAATGTAACCAACCTAACATCAACCACTCTTGTGTATAATCAACAATAACACAACTAACATCAAACCTAGGAGCGTAAACAAAACCAACTTCACGGTGTCCATTCTCACCGTGGTCCGCTCAAATCGCCCCACGAGCAAGGCCAACCGACCCTCTATCTCTAAAAGCCGCCGATCAGAGAACGATGTGGAAGAGGGAGCATTGGTGGGGCCTCTTTCAATCTCATCCAGCAACTGCAGTATCACATAGGTGGACCAGTCGGAGTGTGGTGGATCCTTCCATTCGTAGAAGTTGCATCCATTCACGCGGGATGGACAGCTCCAAAAGCGCCTGCCGGGATTTTTTTCAGGTCCATGCTGTCCGCCTGGCAACCCTGAGCCGACAGTAGCAAAACTTGCAGTCATCATCATCAGCCGCCAACTCCCCGCCTGCAGCAAATCTGGGTCTGGATTGAATCGAAGAGCTGGAACCGGTGCTCATTTTAACCTTGCAAGATATAAAAAATATAAGCGTGAATAATTATTTAAAGAGATATAACAATGAAATGAAAAATGGGGGAATACAGACAGTGACAACCCCGCGGAAGATTACATCACCTGGCTTAATTCAGAAGTAAAAGATAAAAGGAAATATCGTAACATAGAGACAAATTGATCAGTATTTATATGTTCATCATCAGCAGGCTGAAACATATGTGAATGGCTCATAGGGTCAGTTTTTGGGTCATGGCTCAATGTAGTTGTTAGTGTTTATGGTATACATAAGCCCTCAGGAAGAAAGTTAATTTTTCAATAAATCATAGTGGACATAAGCAGTTGCTCCATCCCATCTCTCCCCCTCATTGGTAATGGAACCATCCAGCCTATAACCAACTATTTTTTCATAACCTCGGGACTAGGGGATCAGCTACTTATCTTCATCATTGGGCTAGGATCATCCACTGTGCAAAGCGACAACAAAAATTGAAACTGGGTAAAAAGAACATATGTATATCACTGTGGACAGCTGCACCCATGTGAAATGACCCAAAAAATATTCAAACTGGGTACATATCACATATGTAGCTCATAGTTCACAGCTGCACCAATGTGCAATGACCCAACAAAAATTGAAAGTGATTAAAAATCAGATATGTATCTCCCTGTGCACAGCTGCACCAATGTGCAATGAACCAACAAAAATTGAAACTGGGCAAAAATCACAGAGGTATCTCACAATGCACAGCTGCACCTATGTGCAAGGACCCAACAAAAATTGTAACTGGGCAAAAATCACTTATGTATCTCAAATTGCACTGCTGCATCAATGTGCAATGACCCAACAAAAATATAAATTGAATAAAAAACACATATTTATCTCAAAGTTCACAGCTGCACCAATGTGAATTGACCCAACAAAAAATGAAACAGGGCAAAAATCGTTGATGTATCTCAAAGTTCACAGCTGCACAAATGTGCTATGACCCAACAATGATTGAAACGGGGTAAAAATCATATAAGTACCTCACTGTGCTCAGCTGCACCAATGTGCATTGCCCCCAAAAAATGTAAATTGATTAAAACTTCACATATGTATATCAAAGTGCACAGCTGCACCAATGTGCAATGACCCAACAAAAATTGAAACTGGGCAAAATTCTCATGTCTCTCAAATTGCACAGCTGCACCAATGTGCAAGGACCCTAAAAACATTGAAACTGGGTACAAATCACATGTCTCTCACTGTGCACAGCAGCACCAATGTGTAATGACACAAAAAAATTGATACTGGGTAAAAATCCCATATGTATCTCACTGGGCACAGCTGCACCAATGTGCAATGACCCAAAAAAAATTGAAACTGGGTAAAAAAACACATATGTCTCTCACTGTGCACAGCTGCACCAATGTGCAATGACCCAAAAAAAATTGAAACTGGGTAAAAATCACATATGTATCACATAGTTAACAGCAGCACCAATGTGCAATGAACCAACAAAAATTTGAAACTGCGCAAAATTCACATATGTTTCTCAAAGTGGACAGCAGCACTAATGTGCAAAGTCACAAAAAAACTTGAAAATGGGCAAAAATCCCATATGTATAGTGCTCAGTTGCACCAATGTGCAAAGACCCAAAAAAAATTGTAACTGGGCAAAAATCACTTCTGTATCTCAAATTTCACTTCTGCTGCAATGAGCATTGTCACAAAAAAACTTGAAATTGAAAAAAAAAACACATATGTATCTCAAAGTTCAGAGCAGCACCAATGTGCAATGACCCAAAAAAAACTGAAACTGGGCAAAAATCTCATATGTATGGCACAGTGCACAGCTTCACAAATGTGCAATGACCCCAAAAATTTGAAACTGGGCAACAATGTGCAAATCTCACATATGTATCTCAAAGTTCACAGCTGCAACAATGTGCAATGACCCAAAAAAAATTGAAACTTGTCATAAATCGCATATTTACCTCACAGTGCACAGCTGCACCAATGTGCATTGACCCAACAAAAATTGAAACAGTGCAAAAATCACAGATGTATCTCACAGTGCAGAGCCATTGTGCAAGGACCCAAAAAACAGAAACTGGGCAAAAATCACATATGTATGTCATAGTGCACAGCTTCACCAATGTGCAATGACCCAATAAATTGAACCTGGGTAAAAATCAAATATGTATCTCACTATTCACAGTAGCACCCATGGGCAATGACCAAACAAAAACTGAAACTTGGCAAAAATCACATATGTTTCTAAGCCCTCAGGTTAACATGTTTTAAGCATTCAGTATGTATTAGGCGGTTGCTCATTAAGAATGAACCTTCACACCTCATACAACTTTTTCTTCTTAACCGAGGGACAAATTGATCAATATATGTTCTTCATCATAGGGCTGATACACATGTGATTTTTTACCCAGTTTCAATTTTTTTGGGGTCATTGCACATTGGTGCTGCTGTGCACTTTGAGATACATAAGTGACTTATAAGCCCTCAGGAAGAAAGTTAAGTTATCAATAAATCATGGTGGTCATAAGCAGTTGCTCCATCACATATCACACACACAGAGATAGCGGAACCATCAAGCCTATATCCACATATTTTTTCCATATCCAAGGGACAAATGGATCATGTAACTATCGTCATCATTGGGCTATAGGGAAACATCCACAAGGAGCCATAAAAAAAACTGAAAATAGGAGCCATCCACTTATGTTTCATTTTATCAAAACCTGCATCAATGAAAATATACCAAAATCTGAACCAAGCAGCCAAATCATAAAAAGTGAGACATGAACCAAAAAATTGAACCATAGAGCAATGCAAATATGTTTCATATCAAGACACCCAGCATAAAGTAGACATGCCCCATACCCTGCACCCATTAGCCTACGCCACATGTATCACATTAAAACACAAAAAGCTTCTAGGAGACATGCCACCAAAAATACAGCAATGCGACATGCCAATATGTTTCATACTTACCCATACAAAACATACCCAACCCCAACGACCTCTACTCCCTACTCAACCAACATACCTTATGGACCACACATACTCATATCTATCCGACGCCATCTCCGCTGCCATAACCAGCGTCCCGCAAGTCCCTTTTCATTTCTGCCACTAAATCTTCAAGTATAAGCTTTCGACTCTGATGTGGCACGACCAAAAATTGATGCCCCGCCAGCTCATTCATGCTAAGATCTTTATACAACTTCAACAGGAGGTGGTGAGGGTACTCTGTAAACGCGTACACACTATGTGCAAGAGTTTCAGTCCAGTGGGGCTGGGAGTGTGCACTCCTAATAGCCTCAGCGACCTCTTTCACGTTGCAGGCAATATCCCGCATTACATCAGGGTCTTCCCTTACAGCGTGACGCCGCTGTTTCTTCTTCCCCAGCGATGGTGGGGTAGCATTTCTTGTCCCCCCATATGGACACTCTCCTGTCGACGCCTGTGTGGGTATGTCCTCAGGGACATGGTGGGGTGGAGTACGAATATGTGTCGGTTCAGGCATGACGGGCTCACCTTCTCCTCCAGAAAATGGGCCTCCAAAGCTATCGTACAAGGAACATGACATATCCCCCCGTGCTGCGTCATCCCCGATGATGACAACCAGATCTTCAAACCATGGTAGGGGACGGTTCACATATGCACGCTTCCGAGGGTTTGCCTGAACGATTAGGAAAGCTTATATGAATATACCAATCATATCTATAATTTATGTACTAGCACCTATCCTATGTAGAAGATAGAAGTATTTACCACCGCCCACGTGTCATAAGTTTCCGATTCTAACATAATCATCTTCTTCTCAACATCCCAGCCCGCCCCGCTCATTTTCATGCACTCGTAAACATCCTTGAGACGTGTCTTCAATGCTTTCATGTGGTTTCTCACATTACCACTTGTGAACGACGTCCCATGAGCTTTATTGATTTCCGCTGCCGCGGCATTGAAGGCGGCCCCTTTAAAGGTCTTATCGACCTTAAGCCCCTGTCGTGCAAGATCTGCTAGCAATGGAATAAGGGTGGCATCGTGCTCGGGCTTCCATATTTTTTTATGTTATGAAGAAGAGGAAGATTGCTTCAGCTTTTTGCTTGGACTTGATACAGACCCCTCGGCATCCTCACTACACCTGCTCGACTTCCTCGAGGAGTCACTGCCGGGAGTTCTTTCATTTCCACTTTGTGGCGTTGGCAGCGCGAATGCTCCTTGCGAGGAGGGGGGTCTGAAATTGGGTATGTCTCCCCCTTGTAGCATATGCATATACCCATGGCCACTATGTGAGGGAATAAACATGGGCATTTGCATTGGCGGAGACATCGGCATTTGCATTGGAGGAGACATGGGCATTTGCATTGGCAAGGTGAAATTTCCATAAGGTTGATATGGCATTCCATGCACACCAGATTGGTATCCAAGCATTTGGTAGGGGTTAGGTGGAACCCGCATGGGAATTGGACGGTTGAGAAGTGGATCCACCCTCCTCTCGGCATCTCCACGTTGTGTCCCATATATATTTTCATATAATTGATGCATTGGATCACTCCCATCCGGGGAGGGCTCGCCCCAATGCCCCGATTTTTTAGATCCTTCCATCCCTACATCATCAATATTATGATAATTAAAACGCATAATTTGACAGTAAACATCATTGACATGATAACGATTGGTGAAAAAATACATAAATGTAAATGATTAAAATGATCAGACAAAGCATGAAAATATTGTCATACTGAACATACCAAACATCTTGCAATAAGAAACGAATATTGACAAATTGTTCAGACTAGGTCCGCAAATAGTACGACCCCCTCATAGGCCATGCTCTACTGTGTTCCCGTTATTATTAATGTTACTGTAGTCCACCCACATATCCCAAGCTATCTGCTCCCTGCGCATTTTCCAACGATCCCGTTGTTCGGTTTGTTCACAAACTGTCCCCTGTTGGGATAGATCAATAACATCGTCAGCCATCTCATCGATACCCTCTACTTCCTCCTCCACCCCATCACCTTCTTCATTTAGTTGGGGGTCATGAGGATCTGCAATCTGGATGTAATTATGCAAAACAGTGCACGATAGTACGGTAGCGACCTGGGTCTTGAATGGGTAGTGAGGTTTGGATGTCAATATTGGAATAGAAGAGAAATCCCTTTCTCTTGACTGCACCAAATGCCTAGAAGATCAGTCTTTGGTTCTAGGTTGGAGAGCAAGAGAACAAGATTTGGAAATACTTAGGGCTTTGGATTTGAGAGCTTTGATCTTTGGAAATGAAAGCTTGAAGGATTTTGCAAATGAATGAGTTACCTTCCAATGGAACAGTAGAAGCTCTATTTATAGCTTTCTCAAATCCACAAAACAGTTTAGGCAAAACCCCAATCGAAAACCGTGAGAAAAATCTCAACGGATATAATTTGAACTCGCGACAGTCGACTGTTGAACAATCCACAGTCGACTGTTGCACAGTCAGCAAGGGTAGGTGAGAATTCATAACGGTAACTTACCACGTGGACAGTCGACTGATGAAGCCAAGACAGTCATCTGTTAAACCAACAGGCGACTGTACATTCTTCGACAGGTGACTGGCCGAGAGAAGAGTAAGTTCGATAAGATACTGGAAATCTCACAAGATACATGACAGACGAATGATGCAAGGAACACAGTCGACTGTTAATCAGAACAGGCGACTGTATATCCTTAAACAGACGACTGTCAATGTTAGGAGAAATTTCCAGAGAGCTGAGTCAAAGAATAGATTTACAGACAGGCGACTGTTGCAGCATAGACAGTCGACTGATCTAATAGACAGTCAACTGTATATACAGCATAAGTCGCCTGGCCGTAGAACTCGGATCAAACAGAGTTTGGGCAAGGAGAGACATGCGACTGATGAACAATTCACAGTCGACTGTCACTAGGACAGGCGCCTGTTAAACGTTCAACAGTAGCCTGTGCGAGATAATCAGAGAAGGCCCAAAAACTACGTTGTAATAGTCTGTGCATAACAGGCGACTGTAGAACAAAACACAGTCGACTGTTGTTGAGACAGGCGAATGTAAACTGTTAAGCAGTCGGCTGTTATAAACAATCCAAGCACAAACACAAGAGGATTGAATTGGGATCAAAGGACAAAAGTCTAAAGATGTCCTATGACAGAATGTAGATGTGTGTGAGTGCTCCATCAAGGTTCTACTTCTAAGCTACATACTAGAAGAGATAAAAGAAAAATTATTTTGACGAATAATCTCTTCTTTCCATCGTATGAGCTTGAAGTCTTTATGGAGCTTCAATCATCAATCTACGATCATCCCATTCATATCATTTGCCTTCAATGACGTTTGTGAGTCATCCATTGCTAGTTGATTGACGTGTGCGCCCCGGCTTGCTATCCGCAAATGGCAAGGGGACCCGCGTGGGGGTTTAGAAATTTGTAACCGCAAGCGCACGGTGTTGTAGTGTGGCTTGGGGGTCGAACACAGGGAGGCTAGGATATGCTTGAGTCAAGTAGGACCAAAATCACCCCGTAGGCGAGCTAGCCCGAATCGGTAAATGGTTGTCACGGAAAGGAATGAAGGGTATGAACAAGAAGAAAATAAACCCGTGACTTTGGTTTCCACTCTGACGAACGACTCTTACCGATACGGCCTACGGGCATGGATAGCGATCGGAATTAGGGTCTAATGGTGGGACGTTGCCTCTGAAAGTGGTACCGGCATCCCATGGGCCCGATATTCCGGTCGGTGCCCAGGATGATACACTGGACTTCCCGGATTCGATCAGTGGGCACTCCCGTGTCCATTAACACTGATCGATTCCGGGAGCACTAAGCTCGCAACGATAACTCCCAACGTCTCATCCTGCCGCTCCCGCGTGCTAGGATTCGGCGTCTACGCTAAGGGCGTGAGCTATGGCTAGGGAGTCAACCGCCAAGTATATTCCCCCTTGGCCCAACGGTCAAAGGCGGTCTTTTTCCCGCCGATGACAATGAAACACCCCGCGTAACCATTAGATTCCTAATCCCTATCGATTTCCTAACCCTATAGACGCATCGGGAAGAGCCCCCGAAGGGGTTTCCACCAAAATCCCAGATTTGGGAACTACTCACAAAAATTCATTGAAAAGCGATCTAAATGAAAATTAACCGTTGGAATCATAATCGGACGATTGGAATGCGGAAGTAATAGAGTAATTAAGACAATACTAAAATTTGAGAAAGATCCGAAAACTTACAAAAGAACAGTAATTACAGCCGTCACAATGGGAGAAAACAGTAAAAACTAGCAGCCCCCCGTTTCTGGAACCCTAGGGGTTCTATTTATAGACTCTCGCATCACCCGATCGGTTGACAAGTCAACCGATCGGGTGACCCGTTACAGATAATGAACAGAAAACGGCGAGCTTTCACCCGGTCATATGAACCTGTCGGGTGAGTTCTTGGAGTGACCGGTTGGATCTTGGCGCCATCGGGTGAAGTGATCGGTTGGGTGCCCGTGTCTTCAGCTCCTCAGCATCAGCTACAGATGAACCGATCGGGTGAGAGTCACCCGATCGGTTGGAATTTTGCTCGAAAAGACAGAGAACAGGCCCCAGCTGAACCGGCCTGTGAACCGGTCGGGTGACTTTCACTTGAGCTCCGGCTGAGACCGGGTGGTGCACGCGTGCATCACCCGATCGGTTGGAGATGACCAACCGACCGGATGAGGGGCTGAAAGATGTATTCTTTGACGTTTGACCCTCTGGATCACGCGTGACTCCTCCCGTTGCTCCGGGGACTTGAGATATCGTCGTTAAACGTCCCCTACGTGGTCAATCTCCTGCAAACATTGAGAAACAAAGAAAAGTGAAAGAAAACGAGAAAATACGAGAAAACAAATAAAAGACGGCGGAAAAACACGGAGAAACACAAAAGAAAACGTGCTTGAATATATGAAATATAAACGCACGTCAAAATCCCCCAAGCTGAACTCTTCCTCGTCCTCGAGGAAGACGAGTGAGAGTAGGAGCTCGGAGGGAGAAAATAGAGAGGAAGAAAGAAAAAGAAAACTCTATATCCTAGATCGTCCGTCAGAGCCAACAAAAATCAAAAACGACACACCAAGCAAGCAAACGTCAAATCACACCACTAAACCTAGGAAAACGAGTCCAAATAAGTGTCGTGTGCCCACGCGGTGAAGCGCGAGTGAGTGCGGTCGCGTGCTAGCAAACGGTGTCGCTTTCTACAATGTGCTATGAGCTCATATACGCAAATCCAGAAAATGACCCAAATACCGATTCGAATTTGAAATTGCGGTGAATATTAGTTCAAGCATGCATGAGAAGAGTGTAAGAATAGAAGCGTATCATGCATCGGGGACTCCACAACTAGGTTTAAGGAAATCACGCCACTATAGCCTAGATACTAGCTAAAAAGTTCCTAAGCCAAGTGTTTCCGAAAACGATGGGGGTTGAGATGATGTGGAGTAGAACACTCGGTGCAAATTCTCGCCTTCCCTTTATTCTCGGCAAGTAGGAAAATATTCACACTGGAATTTTTTTTTTGGTTTTGGGTATTTGTATTTTTTTTGGCTTTTTGGCTATACAATTTTTTTTCTTTTCTTTTCTTTTCGGGTTTTTCTTTTCTTTTCTCCTTTTTTTGGATTTTTGGGTGTTTGACTATACACATGTGTACTCTCCCAAGTGGGAGAACGGTACACGACGAGGGGATTTGCACCAAGTAAAGCAAAAAAGAAGTCGAAATCTAAACACTTGGGCATAGGAAACTATTCTCGCTAAATAGAGCATAGGCTAAATGGGTTATCCTAGTCCTTGAATGTGGAATCCCGACGCATGCGAATTGAAATATACGATATAAATATAGCATGCATATAATGGAAGCAAGTACCGCATATTCAAATCGAAGCATGATAATCTAGGGGTCATTCCTGGACAGGTATATAAAGTAAAATCACCAAGTAAAAGCACATCAAATAGCTAGGCACGACGCACGACTCACAAAAAGCTAAGTGGACCCATGATGCGTGAAATGCAAGAGGGCTCGAAATCCTAGGGTTAGTGAGTGTGATTATCGATGCAATGCTAGGTGTGTGTGATTTTGTGGCGATTCATCATAGGGTTCATCTCTAGGAGAAAGAGATAAAAAGAAGAGTAGAGAAAAAAAGAAAAAAATAAAAAAACACGATGAAAACGACACAAAAAACAAAAAAGAAGGACTCAAATGACGCACACAGTGCGACTCCCCCAAGCTGAAGTTTGGATTGCCCTCAATGCAATATGAGTGAGAACGGGAAGGCAATGAAGATGGGGGGAATACGCACCGACACAAAAAGAAATGAAAACGAGGAAAACACAGAGATGAAACTGAAAATAAAGAAAGATCAAAATCAAAATCAAACGACACGAAAATAAAAATAAAATCACACGACACGACACTGAAAAGGGGAAAAACAAGCGCACACACAAAAATGAGAAAAACAACAAAACACGACAACACACCAAAATAGACGTCCCCCAAGCTAGACCTGACAATGCTAGCAAAATGATATGATCAGGAAATGCAGAAATATGCAAGGGGGAGTCAAAAAAAATAAGGTGAAATCAGAAAGTAGGAGAAGGTGAGTCCTCGTCCTCCTCGGAAGAGGGTGTGGATGGGTGGTCGGGGGAGGCTGGGGGTGTGCGGAGAAGTGGGGAACGAGGCGGAGGAATAGGGGCAGCGGTGGTGTGAACAATGGGAGGAGTGTCGGTGGAGGTGGGTGGTGGTGGTAGGAAGGCGATCAAGGCGGTGGTGAGAGGAATAGAAATGGGGGAAGAAGATGTGGTGGTGACGGTAGTGGGAGGTGGTGGGAGGGATCTGGAGCGCACCAGCAATTTCCTCCGACGCACATATGGAGTGATGGAGGAAGGGGGTAGTGTGGGTGCGATGGAAGTGGTCGGGAGGGGGGAAGTGGATGCCGGGATGGGATAAGATGAGGGAGGAGAAGAATGTGGTGAGGGAGGTGATGGATGTGGGGATGTGTGTGAGGGTGGAGGAGAAGATTGCCGAGGTGGTGAAGGTGGAGGTGAAGATCGCCGAGGTGGTGAAGGTGGAGGTGGTGAAGGTGGAGGTGGTCCGTGGATATGAGTGAGAAGGCGAAGAATGGTGGCCACGTTCCTTTCAAGTGCGAGGAAACGTGGGTGAGTAAGAAAAGAGGACGGTGATGGGTCTGAGGAGGCAGAGGACATGTCGAGCTCACGAAGGGCAGCGACCTCCCTCTCAAGACCTAGACGAGCAGAGACCTAACGGCGACCAAAAGATGTGGACTGACGTGAGGCAGAAGTGGTGCCGGCAGGTAAGGTCGAAGTGGTGCCGACGGTAGTGGTCATGCCGGCACAGGAGACAAGGCCAGAAATGGCCGCAAAGAGGTGCTCAGACGTGATGGGTCCCGGAGCAGAAACAGGACGACTCGGGCCAGCCCCTAAATCTCCCCCAGACGCAGGGATATCCTGCTCGCCTAAGTGGGCGGCAGGGGACGGTGGTCTGCGTGCGTCCGCGGGAAGGAAAGGAAGATTCAACCCCGCTAAGAAGTTGGGATCAGGTGGGAAGGTCCAATCTCCCACAAGAGCAATGGTCATGCGAGCGGGGTTGGGGAGAATGGTGTAAGGGGCTGGGGGTGGCCATAATTGAAGATGAAGCGGCCATCGGAGTGGGGTCTAATCATGTGAATGTGCCGCAGGACATCAATATCTAGCTGTGAGGGTCCTGCGGCAGCGGGAAGATTATTGGGGATGGGAATATTAAATTGGGGGTAAGAGCAGATGATAGTAATGATGCCCCCACAACAAAACTTCCCCTTACCGGCCCGGCTGATCTCGAGTAGCTTGTAAACAAGCCAATCGCCGCCATGGATGGGGACGGTAGGGGCCCTGAAGCTAATTCCATCATCTTCCCGGACAAAAGGGAAAGTCATGGCCCAGAGGATAAAAAGGTCAGGGATAGTCATGGTACCGGACTCGTCCCTGGGAAAAAATGCAGATGATATGATCCTATGGGCCAAACGAAACACGGGATGAATGATGGAGGAGGCCGGAGCCTCGGGTGGAAAGGTGGTGTACCGGGTAAATCGTTGCCAAACACCATCAGCCCGAAATTGAGAGTAGATGTCAGTTCGATCGTGGGTGGAATGTTCAGTATTAAGATCGGGGTGACGGAGATTGAGGATATTGTTCAACTCGATGAAACCCAGAGAAAAGTCGCAGTTGAAAGCGCGGAAGGAGAAACCCCCATCAAACAACTCAAGGGAACTAAGGAATTCAAGCGTAAGATTTCTGTGTGTGTGAGCATGGATGTGAGAGAGGGTATGGCACCCGATACAATTGAAAATTCTGGTGACGCCGTTCGAAAGCCCTAGAGCTTCGAGTGTGGGGCGATCGGCGAAGAGTGTAGGTCTCATCGGGCGATGAAGTAGTGCTCGCAAACGGTCAGACTGTTCTTCTGTAGAAGGGTTTATGCCAAGGAAAGAGGGGGAAAAGGGGCCGTAGAGCGGATCACGGCGCGAAGATGATGCAATCTCTTTCCCTTTCTTAGACATGGCGACTATGTGGTTGGTGAAAATGAAAGTGGGGGCGTGCCTACGATGAATATAGAGCAAGTGAAGCAGGTACAACACCAATTTAGGATATTACAGATAAAGTAAGAGATGTGTAGAGTGGAAGAGTGTTACCCAAGCGAAGTGGCAAAGCTTGCCCGTAGATGTCCCCACACTGCACAATGAGAGTAGCATGGAGCCGCGGAGACCTCTTTCAGCAAGAATTTTCAAAATGGGCATTGTTTGGGGGGAATTAGGTCAGAAATTCGAAATGGAAGGAGAGAGAGAGTGTGAAGATGATGGAATGGTTGATGGAGGTGGTGGAGAGAAGGAGTATTGGAGGAGGGGAGGACATGGGGAAGTGAGAATCGGCCGTTGGGGAGGAGAGGCAGGCGAAACGACGGCGATTTTGGCGATCGGGCGAGGATGAAAACGAACGGGTGGTCGGGGGTTTATATAGGGTTTTAAGTCGAACCGATCGGGTGACTTGTCACCCGATCGGTTGACGATTAGGTCAAGAATTCTTGCCGAAGAAGTGCTACAGGCGAACCGGTCGGTTGACTTGTCAACCGATCGGTTGGCCGCTCCACTCATTTTCCCGAGAGTTGAGGGCTGCTCACCCGGTCGCTTCAACCGATCGCGCTCGAACTCAACCGATCGGTTGATATTCCCCAAAAATTTCCCGAGAGTTCTCCCCAGCTCACCCGGTCTGTCACTCGGTCTCTTCATTCTTCAACCGATCGGTTCATTTGGGGACAGATCTCGGCTTGTATCTGATACATCCCAACCGATCGGTTGAGTTATCAACCGATCGGTTGGGGCTTTGTTCCCTGCAAAAACCAACAGATTTGTCTAAGTCCCTGAACGGATGTTCTCGCGGCTGATTTTATTTATAAAAACAGATAAAATAAAGTAAAAAAATAACACTAAAAAGTGGGAAAAAAGTTTAGAACATGGGTTGCCTCCCATGAAGTGCACTTGTTTAACATCGTTGGCTCGACGCCCGCAAGAGATGTTCACGGTGGTTGATACGGGTGATGCCCGAAGTTCGGCATCTCTTCTTCATTGGAGCTGAAGGGCCTTGGAGTAGTCAGCGGTTGGAGAAAGATTTGCTCGACTACCCTTTCCTTGTTCTAGGGATCCGGGGGTTTCTCTTTCGTATTGGCGCTTACCGCCATCTTCTTAAGGATCCGGACCTCATCCCTGGTGAGGTACATGGGCTCTTTCCCCTTTCTCCTCGCAGGAGGAGCCTTGGGGAACCCGGGAGGGGTCGTTCTTGCTGCACTCGCTTTCCCAGCAGCATCATTGTTCTTAGGGCCATCTTGGTCTTCTAAATCCCCCAAGTCATCGGGGGGGGTTTCTTAAGAGAATCTCCTAGGAGCTCTCTTCAGCAGATTTTTCTTCTTCTACCTCAAGCAAATTACACCGAGGGTCATCTGGGGGATCGGGATACTTCATGGACAACCCCAGATCAAATTCAACTTTTTCTCCGCTGACGTTTAGAGAAAGTTTTCCGTTCTTCACATCAATCAAAACGCTAGCAGTGGCCATGAAAGGCCATCCCAGGATGATGGGAGTGTGTGCGTCTTCAGGCATGTCCATGACTACGAAGTCCACTGGCACATGCACCCCTTTTACATTAACGGGGAGGTCATCCACAATTTCCACCGGATATTTGACTGACCGGTCAGCTAGTTGTAGGGTCATACCGGTGGGCTCCAAATCACCCATTCCTATCCTTTTATACATCGACAAGGGCATCAAACTTACACTCGCTCCGAGATCGACGAGTGTACGATGAATCTTTACTGCCCCGATCGTGCAAGGAATTGAGAAGCTCCCCGGGTCTTTAAGTTTCGGCGGATTTGCCCTCTGGATAAGAGCGCTACACTCTGCCGTCAATACTACTTTCTCCTTTCTAGACCCTCTAGTCACCAAATCCTTCAGGAATTTTGCATAGGAGAGGATTGTTTCGATTGCTTCTAGGAAGCGGATTTGCAAGCTCAGGTCCTTGACCATGGCAAAGAACTTGCCATATTTCTCGTCGATTTTTGGCCGGAGCTAACCGTTGTGGAAATGGCACAACGGGTTTGAACACTTTCGGGCTCCCTTCCTCGTTCTTCTTCTTCTCTTCTTCAGAGACTCCCTCCGGAGTCGTAGGATTTGATGACGAAACACCGGCGTCGTTTGATTTTTCGATTGGTCGCTCAACGACCAACGGTGCTTCCGGTCTTTTAGGGGGCACTCTAGTAGGGATTTGTGTCCCGCTTCTCAGAACAATAGCGGACACATTTGCGTGCTCGTGCACGTGTGCCGACGTTTAGGTTGCTCCCCTCGGGTTCACCTCCGGTTGTGGCGGCAATTGGTTTTGTGACCTTGAAAGGTTCGCCACTTGTAACCCCAGCTGGGTTACTTGGTCCGTGAGGGCCCGCTGACCCATTTCCAGCTTTTGATTGATCTTCTCCTGGTTGGTTATATATTGAGTCAAGAGAGACTCAACCGGAGAGACGGCCCTCTGTTGGTCATACTGCTGCTGCTGCTGGATTGGCTGCTGATTCCTGGGGGCATAAAATTGTTGCTGAGGTTGCTGCTGATATTGTTGCTGCTGAATCTGACTCTGCTGTGGCCTAGCCGGCTGATATGTTTGTTGCTGCGGCTGCTAAGGTGGCGAGGGCTGAAATGGTGGCCGGTAACCAAAGTTAGGGTGGTTTCGGTTGTTTGGAGAGTAGGCCGGGTTGGAATTAGTTCTTGGCGGATACGGTGCATTTCCCGTGGGGTTGTAAAATAGTGCGCTCGCCTGGTCCAACAGTGGTGAGACGTCACCACCGTCGAATTCCCCAAAGAATTCGGACTCTACCGCTGAAATCTGCTGTGTACCGGCCCCACCGGCTCCTACCATTAGTGCGGAGATCTGGGTCGAAAGCAAGTCGAACTTGCTTGAAAGTTTGTCGACGTCCTCGACTCTGTGTATACCCCCAGACCTGGCTGTGGCCCTCTCGTCACACCACCGCTCATTGTTGGATGCCATATTTTCTAGAATATGTCCGGCATCTTCCTCGCTCCTAGACATGAAGGAACCCCAGCCGCTGCGTCCATAGAAGATTTTAGGTCATCCCTCAGCCCATTGTAGAACAGATTAATAATCTGCCACTTCAGAAGCTCGTGGTGAGGGCATCTTCTTTGCATCTCCTTGTATCTCGTCCAAGCTTCATGCAATGACTCGTGGCTGGCCTGGGAGAAGGAGGAGATCTCACTCCTCAACTTCATGGTCTTCCCCGGAGGAAAGAACTTCGTCAGAAAAGCGTTGGAGAGCTTCTCCCAGGTATTGAAGGTGTTGGGGTCCTTCCCCCTAAGCCATTGCTTGGCTTTGTCTCGCAAAGAGAAGGGGAACAGCTTCAGACGGATCGCCTCAGTCGTGACACCATTAATCCGGAAGGTGTCACATTTCTCCAAGAAGGAGTCTAGATGCTCGATCGGGCTCTCCATGGGTGCACCCGCAAACTGATCCTGCTGGATCCACGTCACCAGAGACGGCTTTAGCTCAAAGCTTTGGGCCGCAATAGCTGGAGAACGGATGGTGGAAGTCGACTCGATGGATGGCATCGAGTACTCCAATAGGGACTTGTGCGGCGGGGTGTTCTCCTCCATGGATTCGGGATCCTCTCTTCTTCGCTTCTCGGCGGCCAAACGCCTAAGGGTGGCGTTAATCTCTGGATCGAGGGGAATCAAGTCGTCGAGACTTCTTGAACGCCTGCGCATGAAAAACAACAAACACCCGTGAAGCGACAAGTGGGAAAGAAACAGATAAAATAAGAAATAAAAATAAGAAAAATAAAAAAGAAAAAGGAGAATGCGAAAATTATCGCGAGGTAGGGATAAGAGCTAGACACTAGGGTTCAAGAGATCCTGAAATAACAAGCACGTTGCCTCCCCGGCAACGGCGCCATAAACTTGACGTGTGCGCCCCGGCTTGCTATCCGCAAATGGCCGGGGGACCCGCATGGGGGTTTAGAAATTTGTAACCGCAAGCGCACGGTGTTGTAGTGTGGCTTGGGGGTCGAACACAGGGAGGCTAGGATGTGCTTGAGTCAAGTAGGACCAAAATCACGCCGTAGGCGAGCTAGCCTGAATCGGTAAATGGTTGTCACGTAAAGGAATGAAGGGTATGAACAAGAAGAAAATAAACCCGGGACTTTGGTTTCCACTCCGACGAATGACTCTCGTCGATACGGCCTACGGGCATGGATAGCGATCGGAATTAGGGTCTAATGGTGGGACGTTGCCTCTGAAAGTGGTACTGGCATCCCATGGGCCCAATATTCCGGTCGGTGCCCAGGATGATACACCGGACTTTCCGGATTCGATCAGTGGGCACTCCCGTGTCCATTAACACTGATCGATTCTGGGAGCACTAAGCTCGCAACGATAACTCCCAACGTCTCATCCTGCCGCTCCCGCGTGCTAGGATTCGGCGTCTACGCTAAGGGCGTGAGCTATGGCTAGGGAGTCAACCGCCAAGTTTATTCCCCCTTGGCCCAACGGTCAAAGGCGGTCTTTTTCCCGCCGATGACAATGAAACACCCCGCGTAACCATTAGATTCCTAATCCCTATCGATTTCCTAACCCTATAGACGCATCGGGAAGAGCCCCCGAAGGGGTTTCCACCAAAATCCCAGATTTGGGAACTACTCACAAAAATTCATTGAAAAGCGATCTAAATGAAAATTAACCGTTGGAATCATAATCGGACGATTGGAATGCGGAAGTAATAGAGTAATTAAGACAATACTAAAATTTGAGAAAGATCCGAAAACTTACAAAAGAACTGTAATTACAGCCGTCACAATGGGAGAAAACAGTAAAAACTAGCATCCCCCGTTTTTGGAACCCTAGGGGTTCTATTTATAGACTCTCGCATCACCCGATCGGTTGACAAGTCAACCGATCGGGTGACCCGTTACAAATAATGAACAGAAAACGGTGAGCTTTCACCCGGTCATATGAACCGGTCAGGTGAGTTCTTGGAGTGACCGGTTGGATCTTGGCGCCATCGGGTGAAGTGATCGGTTGGGTGCATGTGTCTTCAGCTCCTTAGCATCAGCTACAGATGAACCGATCGGGTGAGAGTCACCCGATCTGTTGGAATTTTGCTTGAAAAGATAGAGAACAGGCCCCCGCTGAACTGGCCTGTGAACCGGTCGGGTGACTTTCACTTGAGCTCCGGCTGAGACCGGGTGGTGCACGCGTGCATCACCCGATCGGTTGGAGATGACCAACCGACCGGGTGAGGGGCTGAAAGATGTATTCTTTGACGTTTGACCCTCTGGATCACGCGTGACTCCTCCCGTTGCTCCGGGGACTTGAGATATCGTCGTTAAACGTCCCATACGCGGTCAATCTCCTGTAAACATGGAGAAACAAAGAAAAGTGAAAGAAAACGAGAAAATACGAGAAAACGAATAAAAGACGCGGGAAAACACAGAGAAACACAAAAGAAAACGTGCGTGAATATATGAAATATAAACGCACGTCATTGATCTTCATAATAAGATTAGGAAATGGATTAACTGCAAAATAGGGGATTAGTCACAAGTATTTATGTTTGCTCATCATTAACACCAAGTAGGGAGAAGTCCAATACTCAACATTCTCTCCCTTTTTGATGATGACAAACAAACATAAACAAAAAGATAAATAATTGTGCGCAATGAAAACTTACTCCCCCTACATAGATGCCAATCAAGTTAGTCAACAAATATTAGAGCATCTACATAGCAATTGAAGCAAATGAGTGAGATATGAATGAATTCAATTCAAGAAATCTAGGAAATAAAATCCCTATTCATTGTAATCTTACTCCCCCTGAATCTAAGGCAACGAAAATCTTAGATTCAAGCGTTAGAACATACTTAGCACATCCATCATGAATCTTGTATGTTTATTTCTCTTCACCTATGGCATTATCCAAAAAGGTGGGAGCAAATAACAACAACAATAATAGTGCTAAATACAAACTAACAACAATCAAGGAGTATAAAGATATATCGAATCGAAAACTCATAATATCTCATCATATACACATGTGAGTAATGGAATTGAAATCCAATATCAACATTTTAGATATACGAAATGAAAATAATTTTCACAAATTCATCACATCAACGAAAGAGCATGAATTAATCATTATCAAATCCATATATTGTCTCAAAAGCATATCAAGAAGAGTGAAGCATACATGGAGACAACATTACATACATCACACAGATACGATAAACAATATAGCAAAGTGTGACACAAAAGAGGGTGCAAAATCATTTATATATATATATATATATATATATATATATATATATATATATATATATATATATATATTGGAGAATATGCTTTGCATCTTTATTGATCACAAGTAAAATTTACAAGGCTCTCATGGGTGGAAGAAGGATGTTTGTATGATGGGTAAGGCACAGGCGCCATTACCCAACCAATACAAAAACACCATCTGCTATCCATAGAACCAAATTAGAAAACAAAAGTACATACAGTGAATCCTAGTCTACCAGGCCCCAATTTGAGGGGATAGAACAATCATCCTCCTGGTCCCAAGTCACATGCATCAGGGCAATTTTCACATCATCCATAATGTTGTCAAAAAGAACAGTCTGCAACTGGATAGATCCTTCAAAGATTCTTCTATTATGCTCTCTCCAAATGTGCCATATTAATGTAGCCAGCACCGTTCTGACCAACTTACCAACATTGTTCTTTGCATGAAATTGTGAAAGAATCAAGTCCCCAATTCCAGATAACGAGGTAGGCAAGGAAGTGGTAACCCCCATTTTGAGAAAACTCCAGCAAAGGAGGTAATTAGAATAACTGCACTCAAAAAATATATGATTAAGATCTTCATGAATATTGTCAGAGCATAAGGAACAGTAAGGAGAAGTAGGGACTCCCCATTGCATGAGCTTGTCACGAGTGAGAAGCTTCTCGTGAAAAGCTCGCAGTAATGTGATGGCCATCTTGGGGATGTGCCCTTAAAACCAGACGACTTTGTAATATGGAAAAAGAGGCTTTATAACTCGAGAACCATTCCAAGCATTAAGAAGAGTGGGAGCCTTAGCGGTCCATGACCAAGAGTCAACACCAGCGGTCAGACCCACCCCCTCAATTATATGGCGCACAGGGGTGAGAGAATCCCACTCCTTCCATCCCACTCCCGACCAGTAATCACTAACTTTATATCCCTCCTCCCCAGCAGGAACATCATAAGTATCACTGAGGGGCCCATATGGGAGCCAATTATCGTACCAGAAGAGGGTAGAAGCCCCATCTCTAACACTCCGTTTGGTAAGTTTTTTGGTGAACTCACGGCAATGAAGAATGAATTTCCAGGTGCCGGATTGCATAGGATGCGCCTTAGCTTGAAATAATCCCGTAGTGTTCAAATAATGCTTCCTCATATGAGAGGCCCAGATACCTCTATGTGTAAGCATGCGCCATGTCATTCTAACACCATAAGCAGTGTTAAGCTCAGTGAGGTCTCTCATCCCCACCCCCCTTCTTGTTTAGGGGCGCAAACATCGTTCCAAGTCCAAAGATGATTTTTCCCCCAAATGAATTTACGACACATGGAGGTGAGAGTGTGGAGAACAGACTTTGGGAAACAAAAGGCCTGCATCCAAAAACTAACCATACCAAAGATAACCGATTTGATGAGCTCAATGCGCCCAGCTATGGATAACAATGAGGAAGACCAACCCTGCATTCTACTCTTGCATTTGTCAATAAGCCGACCATACATAGAGGCATTCGGGTATTTAGATGATAAAGGAAGCCCCAGGTATGTGGAGAGGGATTGGACACGACGAATGCCCAATATTTCTGCAAGACAACCAGAATCTTTGACCCCTTTACTAAAGATACCAGCACTTTTACTCCAGTTAACCTCAAGACCAGGGAGATTTTTGAAGTTAATGAGAAGATCCCTAAGGCCCTCAAATGATTTGGCGTTAGCACGACAGAAGACCAGCAAGTCATCAGCAAAAAGGAGATGCGATACCGCCCCAACTCTGTTCATGGGCATTATGCTGTGCGTAGAATTGGCTTTGGCCATGAGAAGTGAAAAAGCCTCCATAACAATCACAAAAAGATAAGGGGAAAGGGGGTCTCACTGCCTCAACCCCCTATTAGATTGAAACATTCCATAAGGGGAGCCATTAATCATGATAGAGAAGGAGGGGGAAGATATACACTCGCAGATCCAGCTTATGAACTTATGCTTGAACCCCATTTGATGTAACATATAGAAGACAAACTCTCTGTTGACACTGTCAAAAGCCTTGCGTAAGTCCAATTTAAGACAAGCACGAGCACCCATAGGGTTATTGAAGTTCCTTATATGCTCATGAGCAAGAAGCGCACAATCAGCAAGGAGGCGGTCCTAGAGGAAGGCCGCTTGATTAGGGGAAATGAGCTCAATGACCGCTCTATTCAAGCGATTGCAGAGAACTTTGCTTATAATTTTGAATATAACATTGCAACAAGAAATCGGTATATAGTCACTAAGACCAGAAGCGTTGGCGCTCTTAGGAATGAGAGTGAGGAACGTATGATTGATCTGGCGGTATATCTTCCCCGTTTTGAAAAAATTGAGCACAGCAGTGGTTACATCATTTCCTATGACATCCCAAGAGGATTGATAGAAGAACCCATTAAAGCCATCAGGACCAGGGGCTTTATCAACACCAATCTGAAAAACTGCATTTTTAACTTCCTCCCCACACACCGGCCTCTCAACCCAATTGGCGGCATTTTTGTAAGAACCCTTTTGGTAATAAGCTGAGGAAAACCCCTCCAATAGTCAGTCTGGTTATAAAGTCCAGAATAGAACTCTGGAGCCTCAACTTTAAGTAAATCAATGGATTTATTTTGAGAGCCATCAACAGATATGAGATGCCCAAGGTTATTGTGGCTTTGTCTAGCCCTCATGGCAGTATAGAAGAAACGGGAATTACGATCTCCCAGGCGAAGCCAATCTTGTCTGCTTTTCTGTTTAAGCATGGATTCTTCTATATTAATGGCCTCAGCCAGAAGTTTAATAAGATCACGTTCTTTGCTTTGCAACTCAACACAGGATCCCACAGCAGGATTGTTTTGAAGAACATCAAGCTCAGACCGAATTTTACTGATATCATTTGCACTTCTAAAGACCGCCCCAAATTTTTTGAGCTCCATTTTAAGATTCTTGAGTTTGGCAACAAGACGAATCATAGGGCAACCACTGACTCTAATTTGCCACTGATCTTTCAGAACTTTCAAAAACTCAGGACTACGCTGCCAGGCATTGAAGAACTTGAAAGGCTTAGGATCAGAACCTCCAACTTGGTGAGTATGGATGATGAGCATGGAATGATCGCTAGTACCCCCAGCACTATATTCACAGAAAGAGGATGTAAGTGTGTTCATCCAAGCTCCATTACAAAAAGAGCGGTCAAGGGTAGCGCAATGCGTCTTTGGCCAATATTATGGTTAGTCCAGCTCAGCGTGTTACCAACAGTTTTAAGCTCCAACAGAGCACTGGTATTGATGCAATCATTAAACTCATCAACCATGTGCCCGTCAACAATTCTACCCCCCACTTTATCCATGGAGTATCTGACACAATTGAAATCCCCCTATAATCCAAGGGGTATTTTTAAAATTGTTGGCAGCAACCAAGATGTCCTTCCAAAGGATTCTACGCTCTTGATATGAGTTGGACGCATAGACAATGGTAGTCTTCATGGAAAACCCCGCAATATTAATACAGCTCATGGAGATGTGTTGAGGCGTCATCTCATCAACCATGCATTTCCAAATATCTGGATTATACATAATGACAATGCGACCATTACTATGAGTGGAACGGTTATTCAAGGTCAACCAATTCTTAGGAAAACACTTGAGGATTCTATGATCATGTTTGCTTGTAACTTTGGTTTCGAGAAGGCCAACAATAGCAGGGGCATACTTACGGACACGGAATCTGAGCTCATTACGCCTAGCAACGTTATTGAGCCCTCGAGTGTTCCATATGAGCAAAGTCATTGGATAGGGGTGGGATGTTCCACAACTTTATTAATCCTAGAGCTTTTACGGGTACCCTCAACTCCCCGTTGCTCCTATTCTTTTTCTTTTCCTTGCTTTTTTGTTTCATCTCTTCCTGTTCCTGAAGCCAAGCTTCATTGATAATGGTAAAATCAACTGGCTCTTCCTCAGAATCAGTGATATCGTTGGAGCTACTAAGAAGGGAGGCTCGTAGACATGAGATCTTCCCCCTACTCAGGATATTGAAAGGATTGTTATCGCTCGGTGCTGTCTCGTTGGTATCACGGGTAATGTATTTGGTTTTTGAGATGGGTGATTGAGGCTTGGCGAGTGCCGAAAGCCTTGCCGTATCCGAGTCCCCCACCCCTCCCCCCCTTTCATTAGCATTACATCCTTTCACATTACACAGGCCGTTACTCGCCCTCTCCTTGGGGTACAAAGATACATCAGCTTCAGATCCCGAAGCGGTGTTGCGATCTTCAACCCCCTCTTGTCCAAGCCCTGCTGAAGACTCCGCCTCGTTAAAGTGTGTGATTCCGCTACTCCCGCTCCCGCCTTTCCGCACTTGAACGGCCTCAGGCACTGAATGCCCAAACTCAGGGCTTGGCTCCAATCCGCCCAAATCCACACCTCCGCTGCCCCCACTGCTTTTGCTTTCATCAATCACAGCCTTAGCAACTTCTCCCCTATTCCTATTACAAACAGTGCCAACACTGGATGTAGCCAGGTTATCAACATCCTCACTAGCAGCAACAACAACTGCTTTAACATCCACACTCTTGCCTTTCTTATCCACACATGGATACAAGAAATCTGCTCCCTCTTCCACCCGCTGTGGACCACCATCTGCTAGAGTGTCAACATTCCCCCCTCCCTCCTTAGAGCTTACAGTCCCCTCATTCCGACTGACCGCAGCCTGAGTAACAAACATGCTCGCCGCGGTTTCAACAATTTCTTCCGCATTTTCTACATCATCAGCCTCCAGGCGAACAATTGCCTAGGTAACATTCTCCCCCACGCCTTTCCTCACGACGGGGCATTGCTCAAGATTGTGTCCAAAACAAATACAAGAAGAGCATCGAGGAGGAACACATTTGTATTTAACCCCTACCTCGATCGAAGCCTTGTCTCCCAGCTGAACTGCAATGGACTTTGGAAGAGGATCATCGGCCTTGACTTCGACCAAACATCTTGCGTACGATAACCTTTCAAGTCTCGCCGTTGCCCGATCCAAGCTGATTGGTACTCCGATGACGCTCGTTATAGCATTGAGTATGCTTAACGTCCAGAGGTTGGTTGGAAGATTTGGAAGTTGCACCCAGATAGGGACTGTCGTGAGCAGGTCTCGATCAAAGCCCGCCTCCTCGCTCCACCGCTGCAACACCATGAGGCGGCCGTCGAATAGCCATGGGCCGCCGTAGAGAACCATGTCTCTATCCTCCTTGGAATCAAAGCGGAAGAAGAAGAAACCGTTCTCCCTAGAAAAAATTTGGATCTCACCTTTGGTCCTCCATGAACGCAGAGCACATGCCTTGATCTGGCCATAGAATGGGATGTCACCAACTACATATCCCACAACCGTGTTCTCCCATCGATCCGCCCCCTCGGCCAGCATCGCCTCTGTCAGAACAGCTATCGCAACACCTTCTTCATCAATCTCCGGTGCGATGTAAGACATGCTTAGGGAGCTTGACAATTTCCTACTACTAGAGCAGACCTCTGACCAAGATCTCTTCTCAGCATTGGCCTTGATCGTCATCGAGAGCTTTTGGCCGCATTGCTCTTCTTTCAAACACCTTACGGGCGTCCAGTTTCTTCACAGCCTTCATATCAGGATTCTCCGCATAGCAACGCTTTGATCCTTGCACAGGGGGTTTAGCATTCCTCTTAGGAACCTCTCTCCATCCTCTTGCAGATGTATCGATCTCCATAGCTCCCATGGTATACAGCAAGGCAGTAGTTATCGGAGGCAGGAGAAAGAAAAATAAGTGAGAAATAATTCGGATCTTGAGTGACTCACCACTGATCAAGATCTTAGAATAAGATCTTGATCATACAGCTTGAAAATGCTAAGATCCACCCAGATCCGATCAGGAACCTTCAGATTACTTCGATGAAAACAGGCACTCCAACCGGCGAACAAGCACTGAGAACGAGAGTTAGCGATCACAAATATCAAATACACCTCAAATACAAGTAGATTGGGCTGAGAAATCGTACCGCCGGATCGAGATCTCAGGCGAGATCCCGATCCATCCGATGAAGGATGACTGAAGATTTGACGAAAAGGATCTTCAGATGCGAACTTTGCAAGCCGATCTCGGATCACAGATCACAGATCTCGAATCTTCAGAAGCTAACACAGCCTCTTCAACCTTGAGCCACGCCGGAAAACTTCCGCTCAGATCCCGATCGCCTGGAGGACGCCAGATGCCGTCGGAGCTTCGAGAGAAACCTCAGACCAAGGATCTTCACTCATCGGGGACTAGCTAACCGAAACGAACACCGAACGGCCACCAAGCCGGCCGCAAGAGCGGCCGGCGACGAACGCCGTTCGAATCGCAGACGGAGAGCTTCTCTCACTAGAAAAGTGAAGAGAGATAAAGTGAAAAATGATTATATATATATAGTCAGAGTATATCAAAGGATGGTCATCGACATGGTCATCCAAACAAAAATACATCATGATCAAAGAAAAAATATATCACATCATGACGACATCAAAAAGTATCACCAAACATATATGAAAGAGTCGCAGACAACATTATCCATCATACAAAGACAGAAAATATAAGAATCACTCCACCTAAACAAAGGCAGACCACACAAAATAAAACAAGGTCTTCAGGTGAGTGAACAGAACAGCATCAGCAGCAGCCTCAGTCAATATGAATGACTGAGGGGTCCGACGGACGTCCGGAAGAACGGAACAAAAGCCGAGCAGAGCGACGAGTAGGAAAAGCTGGAGACTTCCTCTTAGAAGACGAAGCACAAACATCAGATGAAATGACAGGATCATGAAGTGGAGTCTGGACAACGGAGGTCGGAGACACATGGTGTTTTGGCGTGAAGCCAGGAGGAGGAGAAACACAAGCAGGTGAAGTGTTCTCAGAGGTAGCAAACAAGTCACGCAGCTCGGGAGGTACAGGACAAGCAAGATGCTTAAACGAGATAAGCTGAAGCTTAAGCAAAAGTGAGAGCTTCTCATCAAGGGAAACAGAAAGTATTTCAAGAGCAGAGACACGAGCATCCAACTGACGAAGAAGAAACTCCGTGGACCGAGAAAGACGCTCATCAGGCTGAGAAGAGTGTTCAACAGCATGCACGGATGGGATAGGGTCACTGACAGAGATATGAAGAGGCTCTCCCGATGATTGAGGCGAAGAGGGAGCCGGATCAGGTTTTGGTGAAGGAACAGGCTCATTGAGGAAGTCGAGAGAGACATTAGGGAAGAAATGATCGAAAAGAGCCATGGCCGAGCACGGAGCTAAGGCAAGAAATAAAACGAACAAACCTTAACAAGTCATGAGATAGACGGAAGCGAACAAACCTCGTTGAGTGACAGAACTAAAGCAGTGACTCCTCGAGATTGACGCACGAAAGGGAGCAAGATCGACGACAAAGGAACATCAATCGAGCAGGAAAACGCACAGTCGAAACTGAGGAGAGAGAATCGACGAAGGGAAGTGTTCGCATAGACATGAATATATAAAATTGGGGAAATCAATCTGAGCCGTTGGATCAAGGAATCGATGGCTCGGATCAAATCACTTGAACCGACACAGCAAATGACAGTCGACTTGAGAACAAAAGTCAGTCGACTGGATGAAGTGATAAAATTAAAGCACAGAAAGATGGGTAGTCGACTGGCCAGTAATATGCAGTCGCCTGTCCATTGGACAGTCGACTGACATATACACAACAGTTGGCTGGCCGAGAATTAATACAGTTCACAAAAAGAACAGAGAGCACTGTAAATATTCGACAGAGAGTACAGTCGCCTGATGACTAAAATACAGTCCCCTGTTAAATTAACAGTCGACTGTAAAACAGTCATCAGTCGGCTGTGCGAAAGATACCAATATTCATATAGAGGAGATAGAGTAGAGCAGTCGACAGTCGAAAGAAAGACAGTCGTCTGTCCTGGTCCAAATTGCACAGTGAGATAGAATTCCAGAGAATAATAACACTCACCCTAGGACATATACTCTAATCATAGCAACATCGTAAAATCATTGTGAAAACAATAAATCCATTGAAACACAAATTACTCCAATCAAGCTCAAAACTCATGAAATCAATTAAGACACAAATGTCTTTCTTAAGCTCATAAAACAATAAAGCACATGAAGAAAGACAATCAGAAAGATATGAGCTCAATAAGGAGTTATAGCATGAAAGATTGAGCTACTAAATTTCAGATTCACCTATAATTCCCAATTCTCCACGCAACCTCACAAATGAATCTTCTTTAAGAGGTTTAGTGAAGATATCTGCAATTTGTTTTTGGGTTTCAATGTACTCTAAGATGATGTCCTTCTTAGCTACATGATCATTTATAAAATGGTGTCGCACGTCTATGTGTTTGGTACGTGGTGTACCATATTCTTGGAAATACAAATATCACTTTGATTATCAACCATGATAGGACAAGTATCACAATTGACACCATAGTCACTAAGAGTGTGCCTCATCCAAAGAACTTGTGCACATGCAAGACTCGCGGCAATATATTCTGCTTCAGTCGTGGACAATGACACCGAATTCAGTTTCTTAGAAAACAAAGAAACTAAGGAATTTCCTAAGAAATGGCATGTGCCACTAGTACTTTTCCTGTCGGACTTGCATCCGGTAAAGTCGGCATCACTATATGAGATTAACTCATATGTGCTAGACTTAGGGTAAAGTAACCCATAATCTAGGGATTGATTGAGATAACGAAATATTCGTTTAACCGCAATCAAGTGTGACTCATTAGGTCTTGCTTGATATCTAGCACAAAGACATACGGAAAACATGATATCGGGCCTACTAGCGGTTAAGTAAAGTAAGCTACCGATCACACCTCGATATAGACGAACGTCTACATCTTTTCCGCTTTCATCTTTGTGTAGATGAGTAGTAGTACTCATGGGAGTCCTTTTGCTCGAAGACGATTCCATCCCGAATCGCTTAATAAGCTCCCATGTGTACTTTGTCTGATGTATGAACGTGCCATTCTCCATTTGTCGAATTTGCAATCCAAGGAAGTAGGTGAGCTCTCTCATGTGGCTCATCTCAAACTCATCCTTCATAGACTTGGAAAATTCTTGACAAAGATTAAAGTTAGTAGAACCGAAAATAATATCGTCTACATAAACTTGAATCAAAAGAATGGCATTCTCACAATCTTTAATGAAGAGCGTAGAATCAACTTCTCCCATTTTAAAACCTAAATTCAAAAGAAAGGTCTTAAGACGATCATGTAGGAAGATACATGCCCATGAGGGAATTTATCTTGATTATACGTCTTGTTCATACCGTATATGGTACGTATTATTCTAAGTATAAAATCATCTGTATTAATATACTTAGATAATATCCATAGACTTATAGTTAGGTCCTTACATATTTAGATGAGATCTCGATTATGAGTAAGTAAGCGACCGAATAGAAACGTGAGTCTAAAACGGTTCGTGATCATAGATGTGTCGAGAACTGGATATTGACACATCGGATAGATCACTGTGTCTTTGTCTTACCTTCGGGTAATGATGATCTCATAGTCATTCGACTTACTGAAGTCAGAGACGAGACACAGGTGCTCATTGGAGAATGAGTTCACTGAACGACCAAGTTAGAGTTATTAAATGGTTAACTTTAATGATCTGTCTTTAATAACTCTAGGGTGATGATAGGTTAGTTGATCCTTAAGACCTGAAGTCATCTGTACCAACCTGTGAGCGGACGGTGTAGCTTAGACCCATGATCTAGCTTCGAGGACCAGTCCTGATGAAAGATCTTAGTTTGGGTTGCACCTAAAGCTCTCGAGGTGAGTAAATGACTAAGATGGGATTCGTCACTTCCACTAAAGGGAAGTTAGTGTTATAGGCTCAGTACGGTCTTTATGTTAATCCTTGGCCGGAGTACGTTGCAAGTAGTACAACGTGTATACAATAAAGACCGACGTATACTGACCAATGTTGTCTAATAGGGTTGACAGAAAACCATACCCTAGGCCAACAATAAACACAGTCTTGACGAAGGGATTTTAGCTAACGGAATTCATCACTGACACAGCCAATGCAAACCCTGTGATACTTTTGTCAAAGGGTCGATCACGTTATGATGACTCTGAAACAGGGACGACAGCTACTGCTCGTAGTGACCGTCGTCTAGGGGTTTCGAGCCCCAACCTGTAGTAAGGTCAGGATGTAGGGTCTCACACCGAGTAGTGTTCGTGTCTTAGTAATAGGAATATAGAATAAAGAGAAATATCATTTGATGATATTCACAAGTTAAGTTGTGAAAGTTAGTCGAATTAGCAATAGGGACACAACGTTGCATTAGATGCTAACTTTGACTAAACGTGTTGTAAATTAGTTACGAAGAATTTAGTAGGAACAAACTTGTTGGAAAGGGTTACCTGGATGACGGGATCGTCCCGGTCTAAACACATGTTCAAACCGCGTCCAAATCGGAGCTCAAACGAGTCCAGAAACGCAGAAATAGTTCAAGGAGAAGTGGGTTAGACCCACTGGGCCAAAAGGCCAATGTGCAAAGGCAAAACGGGCGCCGCCCGCTGCACAGTGGGCGCGGCCCGCTGCACAGTGGGCCAGCGCCCGCTAATGCAGCGGGCACGGCCCGCTGCACGCAGCGGGCCAGCACCCGCTGCAAGCGGACGCGGCCCGCCCTTGCTCCCTTGGGCGGGCGCGCCCGCTAAGCCTAGCGGGTGCGCCCGCAACTTAAGTCATATTAGGGTTTTTGAAACCCCTAATGATGGCTACGAATTTTGAGAAATTGTTAAACTTTGAGCAATTGTTTGAGGGGTCAAACGAAGTCGAAATTCGTCGCCGTCAGTTTCTACGCGTTCACCATTCCAAGCTCTTCTGATTGATAGCTTGTTTGGTGTCTGAAGTTTAGTATGCGAGGAGAATTAATTCGTTAAAGTTTGACTTTGTGAAAGGCTAACTTTAAAGTTGAAATTAAGCCAAATGGCTTAATTGAATTTTTCTCTTCATGGGAATTGTCCCACATTGCCCGCAACGAGAAGTTGAGTGCTCACTCCCTATATAAATAGGGGTGCACTCTCCTCGTTGAAAAACACACCAGTCAACGATCGAGTAGCTCCAGATTTTTAGAGCAAGCTCGATCGGGGACTATATCTCTCTCTCTATTTTCCTATTCTCCGGAGTAGTCCTAGCACGACTACGAAGGGGGTTTGGATCTGATCCGGACGTCTAAGACGCGGGTTTCTTCTCAAGTGAAACTTTCTACCGCGTGTGATCAGCTCGGAGGCGAAAGCAGCTCGGGCGGAACGGTGCGAGGGTGCGAGGCGGCTCAGTGAGATCGGGTCAACGCGGCTCGGCTACGAGGAGCTTCTCAAGACGGTGCGGTACATCTTGCCTGCTCCAGGGCCAAGATTCCGGGTATGTGGTTAAGCGTTTTCTAGTGTAATTTTAATTAGTCGCTTTAGTGTAGATCCTTCTTGGGGTGGTCAGACCCACTCCAAGTTGGCATAGATCGGGCTAGGTTCTGGCTCCCCAGAGCCTAGATAAATAGTTTAGCTAGTGTAGAAATTTTGATTTCTGGTTTTCCGCTGCGCTTTTGTGCCTCCGTGGTCCGTCCGACTTGGGACGGATACGGATCCGAGCTCTGGGGGTCCGCCAAAACCCCAACAGATCATACCAAGCTCTATGAGCTTGTCTCAATCCATACAACGCTTTCTTAAGTTTGAAAACATGGTTTGGAAATTTTTCATGAATAAAACCGGGAGGTTGAGAAACATAGACTTCTTCATTGACAAACCCATTTAAAAATGCACTTTTAACATCAATTTGAAATAGTTTAAAATTCTTATGGGATGCAAAAGATAAAAGCAACCTAATAGCTTCTAATCTAGCTACGGGGGCAAAAGATTCTTCGAAATCAATACCTTCCTCTTGCCGGTAGCCTTGAGCTACTAACCTTGCTTTGTTCCGTGTGATTACCTCGTTTTCATCCATCTTGTTCTTGAAGATCTATTTGGTCCCAATAACTTGGTGACCACTTGGAAGAGGTACAAGTTCCAAAACTTCGTTTCTCTCAAATTGCATTAGTTCTTCTTCCATTGCCACTATCCAAGAGCTATCCTCACAAGCTTCTTGAATGTTCTTTGGTTCAATGGTAGAGACGAATGCGCAATGGGAGAATTCTTCAATTCTTGATCTCGTTAGAACACCCACACCAATATCTCCAATAATTTGGTTATGGGGATGGATGCGAACGGTCGGGTACGCTTTGGGTAAACTTGGATCACTAGGAACAACTTCAACAACTTCGTTAGAAGTGTTAGTCTCAACAATATTATCATTAATCTTAACATTATTAAGAGAGTCACAAAGAATCTCTACATTATCATCATCAACATGAGAAAAATCAAAATCTTCATAAAACGATACGTGAAGTGATTCCTCAATCGTTGAAGAAGTTTTGTTGTATATCCGGTAGGCTTTGCTACGTGTGGAATATCCAACAAAAATTCCTTCATCGGATCTTGGCTCGAATTTGTCTAAATTACCAAAGGTGTTCTTTATAAAACATTTCGAACCAAAAACACGAAAATATTTCACTTGAGGCTTTTTATCATAAAACAACTCAAAACAAGTTTTGTTTGTTCGGTGTCTCACTAGAATCCTATTGAGCACATAACATGTCGTGTGCACCGCTTCTGCCCAAAATTATAGTCCTAAATGACTATCATGGAGCATAGTGCGAGCACACTCAATAAGAGTTCTATTCTTTCTTTCTACAACACCATTTTGTGGTGGAGCACGAGGAAAGGAAAAGTTATGAGTTATCCCGGAGTCATCACAAAACTTAGTAAAAGACTCATTCTCAAATTCTCCTCCATGATCACTACGAATAGTGATAATGGTGGATCCTAAAAGATTCTGAATCTTCTTTGCAAATTTGGTAAACTCTTCATGAGCTTCATTCTTATTAGTTAAGAATGAAACCCAAGTAAATCTAGAAAAGTCGTCAACGACAACTAGTCCATAATGAGCATTACCTAAAGAAGCGGTTCTAGTTGGCCCAAATAAATCTAGATGTAGAAGTTCTAGGGGCCTCTTAGAAGTAATCCCTTCTTTAAGCTTAAATGAAGATTTACTTAGTTTACCTCTTTGACATGAATCACAAAAGTTTTTCTTATTAAAAACAATCTTTGGAAAACCTTTGACTAGATCATGCTTAGCTAACTTATATAAGTGCTTAAAGTGAACATGACCAAAACGGCGATGCCATAATAGTTGTTCCCTTGTGTTAGCAACTAAGCAATGTTCTATGGTTTTAGGCAAGCTCAAATAATAAATATTTTTACGTCCAATACCGAAAAATAAAACATTTGAATCACAATCAACAATAGTGCACAATCCTTCTCCAAAGTTAACCTTGTAACCTTTGTCACAAAGTTGACTAATGGAAATGAGATTGTGACATAAACCACTAACAAGATAAACATTAGTAATTAGAGGTTTGGAAGGATTACCAACGATACCTACTCCAATGATGGTTCCCTTTTGATTACTTCCAAAAGTGACCGTTGCACCATCTTTGATGCTAATCACTTCGGAGAGCAAAGAGGGATCTCCCGTCATGTGTTTGGAGCAACCGCTATCAAGAATCCATCCTTTTCCTTTAGAGCTAATAAGGCATTTATTGATCTTCTTCTTTCTCTTGGGTACCTATATAATATATGATCACTCCGTATTTTACACCTTTTTTCTGTATGTTTGCATGCCATTTAGATCGCTCAAATCGTGTTTTTCACGTTTATTCGGCAATATTGCGATGCTTTTCACGATTTGTTGTTTTTGTCGTATTTCAGGAGATTTGGAGCGATTTGGAGTGATTCTGAGAAGCACCCACTCTGGAGTGTCACCGACGACTCTCTTGAGGGGTATTTTGCTATTGGAGAGGAGTGGAAGGAGAAAGAACGTCGTAGGAGCGACGAGGAGGCGAAAATACGAAGTTTGGGCACTTTGAGCATTTCACTCGACCGAGTGAAGGAGTCACTCGGCCGACCATAGGAAGCCCGCTCGGCCGGCCAGATCGGACACGCAACAGAGCTATATCAGCGTGCACTCGGCCGAGCATCGCCATGCCACTCAGCCGAGCACCGCGTCACCCCTCGCCCGAGTGGAGCCAAGACGACGGCAGAAAAAGAAGCCGAACTCTCTATTTTTCTCGACTGTACAGTCCCAAGACCGACTCGGCCGAGTGGAAAAAGACGGTCCGCCCGAGTGACAACCGACGTCCGCCCGAGTGACGCAAGGCCGTCCGCCCGAGTGACCTCCGAGGAGATGACCCCCAAGACCCCCAACTCTCTATTTCGGTACAGGGTTCGTCACTCGGCCGAGTGACATTTGTCACTCGGCCGAGTGACATTTGTCACTTGGCCGAGTGAGCCGCGCTACATGTAGCGTAAACTGCGATTTTGAGGCTGCGCAGGGGCATTTTCGTCAGGGTTTTTTGGGCGATTTTGGGGGGTATTTAACCCCAGTTTTTAACCTAGTTTAGGGAGTCTTTTCAGAACATTTGCAGCCTTTTTAGATTAACTTTTTAGGGATTAGATTTAGCTTTGAGAGAGGAGGGAAAAGTGAGATTTTGTTGGATGCTATCTTATTCTTCATTGGTTTGTATCTCTCTCCCTCAAAAACTCCATTTTTATTGATTTGTTGAATATTGCTATGAATTCCATTCATTTTACTTGTGAATTTTTATTGCATTCTATTATGAATTGTGAGTAGTTCATCGTCTTAGGGCGTAGGGATGAACCCTACGAGCCCAATTTCGAATTTGTTATGAATTGGTGAAACTATTGCTAGGATTGATTAGGGTTAGTTTGGGATCGCTATAATACGAATAGCTAGGGATTCATATCGATTGGGATTTGCAAGAGATTAGATCCCAATTCGATAGGAAGCCCTAGATATTCGAATTGGGTTGCAATTGAATGTCTCCGGGATTGGTTTGCAAGAGATTGGACCGAAACTAGGGTTTTCGATTGCAATTCTATACCAATACCCGTTTGCAAGAGATTGGACGGGTAGGAACTATCCCAACCTAGGTCGTAGCTCGAGTTTGCACGAGAGTGTGCTCGAGATATGATTGAACGATGATGTTGTTCTTCACGCTAGTTTGCCTAGGTTAGGGTTTGCAAGAGATTGGACCCTACCCTAGGTTGGCTATAGACCGGCAATAGCGCGAGAGCGTGAGCTTGGTTCCACATTTAGTTGCAACTAGTTCACCCAAGTTTCAAGTCTAGCAATTGTGAAACCTACGAATCACAATGATGAGATACGTCAAGTAGCGGGGATTCCCTATCCCCTAGGTGTCTTTATTAATTTGTTATTCCTTTATTACGTTTGAACGACTGTGACCGCATATTTGCGAACATCTCTCGACTTTTCCTATAGCCAGGTGATTCGAAGAAGACACTGTTATTAGGCCTCCTTGTGTTCGATACCCGCTCGCCGCTACACTGTGCGCTTGCGGTAAGACTACGATCGTCACCGCTCCAGGACGTGTATCCGGGGCGCGATCAAGTTTTTGGCGCCGTTGCCGGGAAGGCAATAGTGTTTGATTCCTATAACCTAGCTATTTTTCTTTTTCGTTTTATTATTTTTATTATGTTACACCCAACCGTTGTGCTAACTATTCCTTTGAAACTCTGTTTTCCCTTGCATGTACACGAGATCCTCGGCGAACCCCGAAGAGATACTATACGATCCGGAGATCGAGCGTACATTGAGGAGGATCCGAGCGGAGAGGAGACCCGTTACGGAAGGAGATTTTATGACCCATCCTGAGACACCCGAAGAATTGGCGGCGCGAAGGGCGAGGATTATTTCCATAAGAGATAGGCTTCGGCCTAAGACTTCTTCCACGACCTCGTCCATATCCATGCCGGAGTTGGCGGCCGACAAAATTTTTGAGTTGAAGACCGGATTGGTGGTCCTTATGCAACAAGATCCTTTTCATGGGAACTCCCATGAAAACCCTCATTACCACATCCAGCTCTTCCTATCAAAGTGTGCCACCTTCCAAATGTCGGGCGTCTCCGTGGATGCTATCAGACTGCGCCTCTTCCCTTTCACACTCAAGGACAAGGCATTGTATTGGTTGAGGACGCAAGCTAAAGGAATCTTCACCACTTGGGATGAGTTAGCGAGTGCCTTCGTCGACAAATTTTACCCGCCCTCCAAGACGGTGAAGATTAGAAGTGCTCTCATGTCCTTCAAGCAAGGACCACAAGAGACTCTTTATGAAGCATGGGAGCGCTTCAAGGACTTGCAACATCAATGCCCCCATCATAGCATTGAGGATTGGGAGCTTGTCCATAGCTTTTACAATGGACTCCAACCGGGGACGAAGCAGATTATTGATGCCACGGCAAATGGAGCCATTTTGTTGAAGACTCCCGATGAAGCTACGGCCTTGCTCGAGGAGATGGCCTTGAACAACCAACAATGGGGGGGACGAGCGAGGACATTCTTTATCCTCCTTGAAGCCCACAAGTATCTATGAGGCCAAGGCCGTGGCGGAGCTTTCTAGCAAGTTTGATTCTCTCCACAAGGTTGTAGAGAGATTGGAGAAATTTATTACGGAGCCTCAAGGAGCCCCTCCTACATCCACGCCGACAAATCATATGAGCGATTAGCAGGACCAATCCCAATCCATATATGTGGGAGGAGAACAAGGAGAAGGAGATTTGGAGCAAGTTCAATACGTCGCGGGGAATTCTGGATAATGGGCCAATCCGGCCGCTAGAAACCATCCGGGTTTCTCATATGCCAATAATGATGGTGCATTGAACCCCCCGCCATAACAACCTCCTCAAGCTCGGGCTCCTCCACCACCACAACCGAATTATCCACAAAGGGGGCCGCCGCAACAAAACTTCCCGCCAAGACAACAAGTGGGACCTTATAGGCCACCCGGGTATAATCAAGGGTGGAGAAATCCCAACCCTCCACAAGCTCATCAACGTTCGGATTTTGAGTCTAAGGTGGATGAGTTTATGGCGGAACAAAGGAAGATTAACGCCACCTTGAAGGCGGGGCAAGATTCTCTCGCCACCGTCGTCGCTCAAATTGGGGAGCAACTTGCGTTGCTCAATAAAAACAATCAACAATTGCCGGCTCAACCCGAGCCGAATCCACGGGGCAACACCGGCCATATCAATACGGTCGTTGCGGTTACTACAAGAGGAGGGAAGGATACCACTCCCCCCATGACTCAAGTCAAGAAGCCTGTGGCGGAGAATCTAGAAGAAAGCGAGCCGGTAATTGAAATGGCAAAGGAGAAGGAGCCGCAAGGGGAAGTGAAGTCTAGAGAAGAAGAGCTTATTGACGAGCGCCGATTTATGCCACCGGTGCCCTTCCCTCAATGGCTAGCTAGATCCAAGATGGAGAAATGGCTAGCCAAGTTTCTTGAATATTTGAGAGGGGTGAGCCTCAATATCCCCTTCCTCGACGCTTTAGTGGAAATCCCATCTTACGCCAAGTTCTTAAAGGACTTGATCACGGGAAGGAAGAGGAAGGAGAAGATAATGCTCGCGGAGGAAGGGACTTGGTTCACAAAGAGGGAAAAGGAGCCCGCCAAGCTTAAAGATCCAGGGAGTTTCCGGATTCCTTGCACTCTAGGCGGTGTCCCCCTACAAAAAGCATTGGTGGACTTGGGGGCTAGTGTTAGCCTCATGCCCCTCTCCATGTTCCGGAAGTTGAATATCGGCACGGATTTGAAGCCTACCGACATGCGGATTCAACTAGCAGACGGGAGGATTACAAGACCGGTTGGGATCGCGGAGGACATCCCACTCCAAGTTCCGGGGGGCATATGCTTACCATGCAATTTCGTGATAATGGACATCAAGGAGGAGGGCGATACATCACTCATAATTGGACGCCCGTTCCTCGCCACCGCCGGTGTCATCGTCGATGTGCGGGAGGGGACCCTTACCTTGAACATCGGCAACATCGAAGTTGAGCTTCATATACTGAAGGCAATGAAGCACGTGCCATATCACGAAGAGATAGATTACATGGACCTCCTTGATGAGGTCATTGAAGAGGCGATACCCCACTCCATCGGCACACCCCACGAAGATAGCTTCGAAGAAGGCCTAGATTTGGCCGAGGAAGAGAAGATGGAGCACTCCCCGATATCTCCATGGCAATTGATGATGGCGACGCTGATGTCACAAGAATAAGGGAGCTCTGCAAGCTCTCGAAGTTGAGGACTCCGAAGAAAGCTCCACCGATACGACAATCGGTGTCACTGGCAAAGAGGAAGACCGGAGCAAGCTCTAGCTTGGGGGAGCCGCCCCCCAACATTGCCCATGACGAAGGGGCACCGAGGAAGACCTCACACCACCATGATCCAAATCCGAGTGGTCTTCCAAGCAAGTTCGACGGGTGCATCTCGTATGCACCCAACATCAAGCGTTAATTGAAAATCAAAAGGGGTCAAGATCAAGACCTTAAACGAGCGCTTGTCGGGAGGCAACCCGACGGTTATCGCAATTTTTCTATTTTGGTTTTTATTTTTGTTTTAGACTTTATTAGTGTTTTTGAGTCATTTGCCCGAAAAATTTTGACAACGGGTCCTATTTTCTTTGACAGGAGAGGTGAACGGGATATCTATCATATGGAGGATGGCTAAGGTGAAGAAGAGCACTCCAGGAACGTGCTCGAGGCTTAGGAGAAGGAAGAAATCAACTGGAGAAAGAAAATCAGAGATTAGAGCCAAAACGGAGCACACAGCAGAAAACAGGGCCTCACTCGGCCGAGTACCATATCCACTCGGACGAGCAACCAACATTGTCCGCCCGAGTGGCGCACCAACGAGGGAAGACTGCTGCACCCAACTCTCTGTTCTTTTTTCGATTTCAGTATAAATTGCCACTCGGCCGAGTATATATCTTCACTGGGCCGAGTGAAACTGATACGCTCCTAGGGCGAGAATTGCCGAGTAGCTTGTGCCACTCGGCCGAATGGACTTTTTCCAGTCGGCCGAAGGTGGCAAAGCCACTCGGCCGAGTCATATGAGGGAGGAGTTTTTAAAATATTTTTCGTTACGTTCACTCGGCCGAGTGATGCGATCACTCGGCCGAGTCGTAACCTTTCCTATATAAAGCGCAGCGGGCTCGACGCGGAATTCGAAGCGCCTTATTCCCAAATCCCCCGAGCCCGCATGCGTCTGCTGCCCCCTCGCCCGCTGTGACCGATCGCTCGCCCGAACGCCGCCCTCGACCACTGACCGCCGGCGGCCGAGCGCCGACCACCGACCACCACTCCGACCGACCGCCGGCGACTCCCTCGCCGCCGGCCAACCTCCAGTACCCACGATTTAACCCAGTTTCTCCATTTCTCCTATTTTTTGATGATCCGTGCACCTATCGAGCCCCTACCCCAAATTAATTTCATTATCTATCTATTATACCCCTAATCCCCCATGTATTTTGAATTTTACACGCTGATATCGTTGTTTGATGTGCAAGCTATCTTGGGGAGCTTAGGGGAGCCTAAGGGAGCTTCCGGGGCGTGCTTTTGGCCTTGTGGAGTCGGCATCTTCGCACGCATCCGCTGTTTTGCTCTCACGGCGTGTTCAGGTAGCTTCGTTCCATTATTTTTGACACGCCGCATTTTCTATTCGTTGGGTGATCACTCGGGGCACACATGCCGCCCCGTACACGGCCATGCACTAGGAGAGCTTCCGCCAAGCGGAAGCGGGTCGGATGAGCCCGGCCCCTCCCACGAGATGGAGGACTCTCCTCCGCCTACACCACCTCACCCCACACAGCCACAGCCTGCCGATCCAGTCCACCCACAGCCACTTCCAGCCGAGCCCATCCACCCACAGCCACCACCGGCTCCTATCGTCGGGCCGCTGGGTATTATGTTCCGAGACGACGCACATCGCGTCGCTTTTGAGCGTATCGCCCAGCGCTCGATAGTGCCCTCCAGGTTCGCACACCTTGCTGACCTAGACCGCCTGGGGGTACTCGAGGGGATGCTCACGTTGTACGACAATGTGGGTTGGTGAGATTTTCATTCTGTGTCGGCGGACACCTACGTCCGTCCGACCCTCGAGGTACTTAGCTCGATCGCTCGGACCGCTGAGGGATGCTCCTTTCGACTTATGGATCGAGAGTGTCAGATCACTCTCGATATGCTTAGGGCTTTCTTTCAGTGGCCCGCTGTCCCCGTGCCCGACTGAGCCTACGCCCCCACACACATTCCTCACCCATCCTTCGATTCACACGCCTTCTGGGCCAGGATTACGGGTTTACCTCAGGCCTTTGACCCTAGTAGGGCCAAGGCCTCGGCCATAGTCCACCCCTGCCTCCGCATAGCACAGCGCCTTATGGCGACCACCCTTCTAGCGAGGTATGAGCCTGGGACGATGTCTACGCCTGAGCTCTATATGCTCTACGCGATGACTCGCCCCGGAGTTCTTGATAGGGATGGTGTCACGATGGTCCCCGCCGTCGAGATTGACGTCGCTAGCTGGTTTTTGGACCGCATCATCGTATCGGTGGGCACTCGCTCCCCGATATGTTGCGACGGCCTGATTACCATGCTAGCCCTGATGACCGGCGAGGACCTACCGGCTGACATGCGTCGACATTCGGGCCCCACTTCACTTTCGAGAGACGTTATGGCCCGGATGAAGATGCTTCGTCCGCACGGCCAGCGGCACTGGGTATGGTTGCACGGTCCTTTTGGTGCTGACTACATGATCCTTCCGAGCCCCGCTCAGACACACATAGGACCAGCACACGACGACTGGCTTCCGGCGATGGATCTCCTGATCCCCGCCGCCTACGTGCTTGAGGCCGAGGAGGCTGAGCAGGCACCCCCTGCACCTGTAGACCCTGTGTTCCCTCAGCCTGAGCCCGCACTTTCTGCTGCTCCCGACACTTCTGTCCCCACTTCTGCCAGTGTCGGGAGTACACTTACTGAGCCGTCCTCCATGCCCACCCCATCTACCACCACCACCACTGTTGTGCCCCTGTCGGTTGAGCCACTCACCTCTCTGCTACCCGAGCGTCCACCCACCATACTTGAGAGCGGCGGACCTTCTTTCACTGCCGTCGTGGAGACCATGGCCAGTATGATCTCCGCTGGGCTATCACATTTTGGTCCGTTCACCTCCTCCCCAGCGGTTGACCTTTCTGTCTCCACGGCAGCCGTCCTATCTGAGAGTGTCGTGACGTCTGTTCCCACGTCTGTGTCACTGACCTCTCTCGTTGTCTCGTCACCGATTCTGCCTTCCACTTCCACTGCTGCTGCTTCCACCTCACACCAGCCTGCGTCCCAGCCTCGCACTGAGGCTGGGCATCCCCTAGTGAGCACAGCACCCTTTCGACCCATGCCTGCTGTCCCGATCACCTACACCGCCAGTATTAGACAGCCCCGACCTGCTCAGCCTAGACATGTAGGCCCCTCCGCTCCACCACCCCCTGACGCCTTAGTTCAGAGCGTTCACGCTCTTGAGGGGGTGATGAGTGGACTGCATGGCGATTTTAGGGCTCTTTCTTCCACAGTCACCGCCATGCAGCATCGCCTCGAGCTACTTCATGGCATTCACTTTTGTCTCACCCAGATCCTCGAGCGACTGCCACGACCACCACCCACCCAGCAGACTGTTCCGCGCCCACCACCACCACCACCACCCACCCAGCAGACTGTCACCCCACCACCACCTCCTCCACCTACGCCTCAGGACGGAGATGGCACAGCACCACCAGCTTAGGCACACCCTTGATGCCATCGATATTTTTTGTCGTCATGCTGCCCATTCTCTGCTTGGTCCTGATGATTTTTGCCCCCCCCCTCCTCCCATCACTATTTTTGTCCACATTTTGATCATATCATTCTATATCCTTTTTCGGGAGTGAGGGAGAGTATTTTTGGTGACACACACATATCCACATCACTCTTATCCTTGCATGCATCGCATTCGCATCATATTTTTCATTTTGTTACCTTTATTTCTTTTTATCATGCATGCATACCCACCCCACCCATCCATTACCCGTCTCTCGGTGTGCCACACTTCGCACATTGAGGACACTGTGCACTTTAGCTTGGGGGAGTGAGTTCTCACGCTTTTTGCTTTTGTCACCTTTTATTTTTAGTTTTTCCACGTTTTTCCACTTTTTCACCCATTTTTCGTGACTTTTTCATTTTTTACCATGCATCACGTTTTTCTTATTTTCCTTGTGTGCCGCATTGTAAATAGTTTTTATTTTTCTTCTATCTTTGTTTTCTTTCATCTTTTGCTAGAGATGACTTTTCTGTGATGATGATGACGTGGTGTTAGCTTTTCTCTATATGCATGCTATATTTGTCATGTCATAGCTTTTTATTTCTGATATCATATGCTATGTTCTGCTTTGCATTTAGAAATAGTAACCCACTCTCTTTTGATGTATGAAAATGGATGAAATTCTATTATTTGTTGATGTCTGATGATTCATATGTATGCTATCGTAGAAAACACACCAAGATTCACGCATTGATGCTTATATCTGGAGTACTGCTTTCCTTTCTCACATCACTTCTATATGCATGATTTGTACGCTTCACTTCGGGTTGATTGAAATGTTTGCTAGCTTTGATAAATCTGGATTAGTTTACTTTTTGAGATTAAACTGAGTAGATTATATTACCCTGCTGAAGTTGTCATGCACGTCCTATAGAGTGAATTGAGAGATACA
>JAULAV010001231.1:0-49999 GCA_030789695.1 Scilla litardierei
GTTGTGCATAGTAGGAATTATGTGGGGAAGTCTAAGTCCAATTGGACTTGGCTTCCAAAGGTCTAACCTTTGAGGACCCAATGACCTTGGGTACCATGATATGAAATTTTCTATCTTTAGGTACTCAAGGAAAAGAAAAGGAAAAGGAGCAACAAATTTAAATTTAGCTCCAAAGGGAATTGGATACTCGATAGCGGGTGCTCCAAACACATGACGGGTGACGCTCGATTGCTCTCCGGAGTGGTTCCCATTGCGAATGGAAACCGCGTCGTATTTGGAGGCAACGAGAGCGGAACCATCATAGGTGTTGGTAAAGTGGGTAACCCATCTAAACCCTTAATTAGTGATGTATATCTTGTTAATGGTTTAAATCATAATCTTATTTCAATAAGCCAACTTTGTGACAAAGGTTACAAAGTTAGTTTTGCGAAAGGATTGTGTCATATTTTAAGAAAAGATAATGATAAATTATTATTTTCCGGCACACGCCATAAAGATATTTATATTTTGGATCTTCCTAAGTCATATGAACAATGTCTCGTTGCCAATACAAGTGAACAACACTTATGGCATCGACGCTTTGGACATGTGAACTTTGGAACACTTTATAAGCTTTCAAAATTAAATTCTATTAAAGGTTTTCCGAAGCTTGTTTTTGAAAAGAAAAGTTTTTGTGATTGTTGTCAACGTGGCAAGCTTCCTAAATCTTCATTTAAACCTAAGAAAAGCATTTCTACTAAACGGCCACTAGAGCTATTACATCTAGACTTATTTGGGCCAACTAGAGTTGCTTCCTTAGGAAATGCAAGGTATGGACTTGTCATCGTAGATGACTATTCAAGATTTACATGGGTATTTTCATTGTGTAATAAAAATGAAGCTTTTGAAAACTTCACAATTTTTGTTAAGAAAGTACAAAATCTCTTAGGAACCACCATTGTCACTATTCGTAGTGATCATGGAGGTGAATTTGAGAATGAGTCTTTCGAGACATTTTGTGATGAAGTTGGTATTACACACACCTTCTCTTTCCCTCGTGCACCTCCTCAAAATGGTGTAGTTGAGAGAAAGAATAGGACGTTAGTGGAGTGTGCTCGCACTATGCTTGATGATAGCCAACTTGGCCATCAATTTTGGGCGGAAGCGGTACACACCGCTTGCTATGTGTTTAATAGAATACTTTTGAGGCCTGGCACTAAACAAACTTGTTATGAATTGTTGTTTGGTAGGTTGCCTCAAGTTAAACATTTTCGTGTTTTTGGTTCGAAATGTTTTATTAAGAACACGTATGGTAGTTTGGACAAATTCGATCCAAGATCCGATGAGGGGATTTTTGTTGGGTATTCTTCGCGTAGCAAAGCCTACCGGATATTCAACAAACGAACCTCAACGATCGAGGAGTCGCTTCATGTCTCATTTAATGAAGGATTTGTTCCAACTAGAATTTCAAATGATAATGATTCTATGGATGTTTTATGTGATTCGTTTGATAATTCTAAGTCTAATGATTCTATTGATTCTATTGAGACTAACCCAACTAACGAAGTTGTTGAGAATGTTCCTAGTGATCAAGGTATTCCCAAACGGCTTCATACCGTTCGTGACCATCCCCATGAGCAAGTCATTGGCAATATCTATGATAGTGTCAAGATGAGATCGCAAGTGAACTACTTCGCTCATTGTGCCTTTGCCTCCTCGATAGAGCCAAAGAATATTAATGAAGCATGCAAAGATAGCGCTTGGATCTTAGCCATGGAGGAGGAGCTCATTCAATTCGAGAGAAATGAAGTTTGGGAGCTTGTTCCTTTGCCATCGAAGAACCACACCGTCATAGGGACAAAGTGGATCTTCAAGAACAAAACCGACGAAAACCAAGTCGTCGTCCGGAACAAAGCTCGGTTAGTAGCTCAAGGCTATCGACAAGAGGAAGGTATCGATTTCGAAGAATCCTTCGCTCCGGTAGCTAGATTAGAATCAATTAGATTACTATTGTCTTTTGCATGCCATAAGAATTTTAAATTATTTCAAATGGATGTTAAAAGTGCATTTTTAAACGGAGATGTCGTTGAGGAAGTTTACGTTTCTCAACCTCCGGGCTTCATAAATGAAAAATTTCCAAATCACGTTTTTAAACTAAAGAAGGCTCTTTATGGTTTGAGACAAGCTCCTCGAGCTTGGTATGATCGCCTAAAGAATTTTCTTTTGGATTTGAATTTTAAAATGGGCGAAGCCGATTCTACACTTTTTATTAAGCATGCGAATAATGATATTTTATTAGTTCAAATTTATGTTGATGATATCATTTTCGGTGCTACTAACTTTGCTCTTTGCGAAGAGTTTTCTAATGTTATGAAGGAACAATTTGAGATGAGCCACATGGGAGAACTCAAATATTTCTTAGGTCTCCAAATTCGCCAATTGAACGATGCAATCTTCATCCACCAAACGAAGTACACGGTGGAGTTGCTAAAGCGATTTGGAATGGAGAATGCCTCCGGGAAAAAGACTCCTATGAGCACTACAACGCATCTTGATAAAGATACGGGCGGAAAAGATGTAGACATTCGTCTATATCGAGGTATGATAGGTAGCTTACTTTATCTTACCGCAAGTAGGCCCGATATTATGTTTGTCGTATGTACATGTGCTCGTTATCAGTCTCAACCTCAGGATTCTCACTTAGTAGCGGTAAAACGTATTTTTCGTTATCTAAGTTATACACTTGATTTTGGATTACTTTATCCGAAATCTAGCACATATGAGTTAGTCTCATATAGTGATGCCGATTATGCGGGATGCAAATCCGACAGGAAAAGTACTAGTGGCACTTGCCATTTTCTAGGAAATTCTCTTGTCTCTTGGTTTTCCAAGAAGCAAAATTCCGTATCACTTTCAACCACCGAGGCGGAATACATTACCGCCGGTGCCGCTTGTGCCCAGGTTCTTTGGATGAGACACACATTGAAGGATTTTGGTATTCATTGTGATACTAGCCCTATCATGGTGGATAACCAAAGTGCTATTTGTCTTTCAAAGAATCCGGTGCACCATTCCCGATCCAAACACATAGATGTCCGACACCATTTCTTAGATGATCATGTTGCTAAAAAGGACATCATATTAGTGTACGTTGAAACCCAAAAGCAAATCGCCGATATTTTCACGAAACCCCTAAAGGAGGACTCCTTTGTGCGGTTGCGTCGAGAATTGGGGATTATGTGTGAATCCGAGATATAGGATTCATTTTTAAACTCAATCATCTTGCATGATAATATATTTCGCGATATTTCGTTCATGCTAGATTTGTTGAATTTTTGGGAATTTTATGTGATATGTTTGAATTTATGATCGAATTCGTATTTCAATGTCGTATTTAAGATTTCGACGTTTTATGGGGAAATTTAGATGACTAATGAGTGTGTTAAGATGTTTCATCCAAGTGGTTTGTGAAGAGAAATCAATTATCAATTTTTGGACTCTTCTAGTCGGTTTCAGTTCATTTGTCAACCGACTAGATGATCATCTAGTCGGTCAGCAAATGAACTCAGACCGACTAGATCAAGCTTTCATCTAACTCTTTTCATTTTCTCTCTTTAGTCGGTCACAGTACATTTACCGACCGACAAGATTGAAAACTAGTCGGTCAGTGAATATACTGCGACCGACTAAATCTAGCCCTAAAAATCCCTGTTTGCCTCTGTTTCGACTTAGTCGGTTCAAGCTCATTGACCGACCGACTAGATCGTAATCTAGTCGGTCAGTGCTTGAACTGTGACCGACTAAGTGGGTTAGGGCATTTGTGTCTTTTCGATTTCCAGACCGACTTAACTCTATTCTCTTCCGACTAAAATTCATTTTAGTCGGTCTTCACCTCATCTCCAGCCCGAAAAACCCAAACACCCTCTTGAGCCCCTTCGTATTCCCGTCGACTCCGGCCATCTCTCCGGCCATCCCCGCCGTCCGCCGCCGTCGCCTCCTCCTCCTAGGTATCTCCCTCCTCCTCCTAGGTCGATTCCTACTCTAGGGTTTGATTTAGATCTCTCTCTAGCTTCTAGGGTTTCGGATTTCTAGAAGTGTGTTAGGGTTTGGTGTTTGTGCTTCTAGGGTCTGTGCTAGGGTGTTTGATCCTATCATAGTTTGGTTGTACTCGTCGTGCCTCGACCATGGCAAAGACGAGGATTCCTATCGCCTCTTCTGGGGCTTCACCTATGTCTATAGGGCCTTCCGACCTGAGGAATCCCCCTAAGCCTAAACATCGTGCCAAATCAACCCAAGCTTCTCCGTCTTCGCCTCCTCTGAAGAAGCAGAGGACGGCGACGGTCAAACCCCGAAAATCTAAGACCAAAAAGCCCATACTCCACTCACCCTCTACTCCTCCTGATTCCGATACTGAGTTTGTGCCTGAGGATGAGCAAGGCCATAGGGAACCCACTCCTCCACTCCGTTCTAGGACTCGCCAGCCAAAGGGAAAGGGCCCAATGCCAGCGGGGGGTGTTGACATATCGTTGTGTCGCGATGACCCTATGTGTCTCGCGGCCTACAACCGTATTGAACACTGCCCGATGCTATTGGAGCACTACGTCCAGTTTTCAGATTTCCTTGGCTTAGCCGATCTCCTCTCCTATAGTGGTCTCCTTGATTATCTCCGCTATGATCTTAAGGCCAATCCTAAACCATATCCTCGCCTAGTGAAATTGTTCTATGCCAATCGCGTTCGAGGCCAGTACGATGCCAGTCACTCCATTGAGACTACTGTCTTGGGAACTCCTATAGTTCTCACGGCACAAATCTTGGAGGAGATTCTTGGCTGTTCGTCGTGTGGTCTCCTTCCTTCGGACATTTCCGTCGACGATATATCTTCCTTGGATCAGTCCGTTCTTTCTGACATCTTCCATGTGATCCCTCCTGCCTTCATTGGAGTTCCTTCAAAGTCATTCAAGCCTAATACCTGGGTTCTGAATCTCATTCTGAAGTCTTGCTTTCTTCCCAAGTACGGATCCTCTTCACTTCCCTCCCAGCCATTTTTGAAGCTTATCTACGCTCTTTTCTTGGGGTGCGAGATTAATTGGGCTCGCGTGATACTCGATAAGATGGACTCTTTCGAGTGTATACGCAAGACCAATAAATCTGCGCATATTCCATACCCTTGTCTGTTGAACCTTGTGTTTCGTCATTTCTGAGTCCCTCTCCCTCCTGACGATGAGCGTCCCTTGGGTACTCCTCTGAACGCGACGGCCGTTAAGAAATCTATAGCGGCGCTTCGTCACGTGCAGAGGTCTACCGCATCTGCTTCCCAGGCTTCTCCGTCAGCTGCTGCAGCCTCCACTCCTCCTGCCACATTAGACGATGTTGTACGCCTTCTCCGTCAGCACGACTCACATTTGGCTCGTACTGAGGAGGTCGTCTGCCGTATGGCTCGTATGATGGGGATTGATCTTCCTCCTTCAGTTTCTGAGGCCGAGGAGATGGACGATGAGGAGATTGACGAGCTTGTCACTTCCTTAGCCCGTGGCGATGAGGCCACTGCTGCTGCTGGTGGTGCTACCACTTCTGCTCCTGGAGATGGCACCACTTCCGGTGCTCCAGAGCCTTCTGCTTCAGCAGTTCAGACTTCTGAGCCTACTGCTGACCCTGCTGTCGAGCCTGCACATCTATCACCTGCTGCTGTTGAGACCCCTGTTGTTGTTGAGACCCCTGCTGATGTTGAGATCCAAGCTGCTGAGACAGTCGTTTCCACGCCTGCCTCGACGATCCCGTCTGTTGACACTCCTCTCCTCCCTGCAGAGCCTGAGTCCACTCCGTCGACTGGACCCACGGACACTGCAGATCCAGCCACTTCCTCGTGATCGTCTGTTCCGAGGACTCTCCACTGCTCATTGGATGATTTACCTTTTTGAGAGTGTCTTTGGGTTGGGATAGGATGGAGTTTGTGAGTTGTTTTGATGTACTTTTGAGTTTTCTGGATGTCGGTGTTGGATATTTTGATGTGTTGTATTTTTTGTTGTTGGACGTTGATGATGTTGATGATGATGTTGTATCTTTTTTGATGTTCATATAGATGATGTGTCGCACTTGATATGATGTACTTTTCATATTCGATATCTTTTTGGGATGTACTCTTGATGTTATCATTTCTATATATACATCGATGTTCATGTTGTGATATTTACTTTGTCGTGCACATTAATTCTCATTCAATGTCCATGCAATGTGATTTCGTCGCTCGATGCTTAAATGCTTGGTTAAATAGATTATATTTCTATAATTATATAGAATTGTTTTCCATGCACAAATTTAACCAAGAATATTGAATATTGGAGAGTATGTTTCTTTATTCAAGAAATGAGTAAACATTTGGTATTTTTTTTTATGATTTTGATTATCGTTCTTTTTATTGATAATGGACAATTTGGCACACCTTGTTTTGATTTCCACACTTTTCCCTTGGTGTCAATTTGGTCCATCGTCATTGTCTACGACTCCCGATGTTGGATTTTCCATTTCCTAATTGTTGTCGTTGTATGCCCCCCATTTTTGGGATAATGCCAAAGGGGGAGAGATAATGATAATAAATAGCGCAAATGAAAATTTAACTCAATTTCCAAGAATCTAATTTGATGTGTTAGATTCAGGGGGAGTTAAGATATATATAAGGATTTTCAAAATCCGATATTTCAAAAATCGATTCTCTTTATTTATCTTACTCGTCTGCTTGATGCAATTCATATATATTCATTTTGGAATTAACGTGTCATCAATGCAGGGGGAGTAAGTATTTTACATTTGAATCATTATTTTTTATTATTATTTATGTTGGTTTGTCATCACCAAAAAGGGGGAGAATGTTGAATATTGGACTCCCCGGATTTGGTTTTGATGATGAGCAAACATAAATAATCTATGAACTAACAATTTGTGAGCGCGGTATTGGAGATCGTCGCCAGTTTCACGAGAACATTCAAAGCGACATCTCAACACTTCCCAAAGCTCGTATTCATGCCTAAAGCTTCGTTGAAGCTCTTGCGCCGTTTTGGAAGTTATGAAGAATCAATCGAAGCTCTCGAAGACCGTTTATTAAGGTTTTATTTATAGTCTTTTAGCTTCGATATATAGAATGTTAAGCCTTGAGTATATCTTACGTTTCTATCTTCATTACGCTCATTTCGTAGCTCTAGGATCCTTGCACAAGTTCATTCTAACTTCCTCGAAGCATCGCGCTTCGATTCGGACTTTATTGTGCATGTTAGTTGGTACAAGAACAAGTACTGACCGACTAGATGGTGATCTAGTCGGTCGGCAACTCTTCTTGGACCGACTAGTTTGATTCCTTAATTTCTTGGACTTTACTGTTTACAGTTAGTCGGTCTACGTTGACTCACTGACCGACTAGTTTGTGAACTAGTCGGTCAGTGATGCTTCTTTGACCGACTAGTTGTGACTTACTGTTCATACTAAATTTCTCCTTAGCTACTGTTTATCGTTAGTCGGTCTAAGAACGTTTGGTGACCGACTAGTTGACAATCTAGTCGGTCAACTTTTGTTCTTGGACCGACTAAGTCAACTTGCATTCAGACTATTTCATTTTGCCTCTTAGTCGGTCTACGTTCACTGACTGACCGACTAGTTGTGAAACTAGTCGGTCAGAAAGTCTTCTTGGACCGACTAGATTTCTAGGTCTGAAATTCTATCTCTTCTCAGATCTTCACTTAGTCGGTCCATGATGTTTGACTGACCGACTAGTTGATGAACTAGTCGGTCAGTGATTGTTCTTTGACCGACTAATTCTCCCAGATTTCTATCCGTTGGTGAATGACCTAACTTGTTTTTATGGGACCCTATAAATACGAACCTAGGTCATTTCTATCTAGGTTAGAGCTTCCATTCAGAGATTCATTGAGATCAAAAGAGATAGCCATTCTCACTCAAATCAAAAGCTCTCTTCCTCACAAGAAACCCATTCTCTCACATTCTAGATCTAGAATCATTTTTGAGAGAAGCTTGTTCTTGGTGAGCTCTTCAAGCTATTGCTTGATCCAAGTCTCCAAATCATTCCTAGGCACCGATTGCTGGTCATTTCCTTGGTGCTAGGTCTTGGTGACTTCATCTTCCTCAAATCCTTCATTTCACCTTTTGGGTAAGAAAAACTCAAGGTATAGGATTTTGTGGTAAGATTGTTTATTTCATATTAAACTCTTTAATATTGCTTTTTGATTCTCTCGGTTGTGAGAGAAGGTTGTGATCCCGGGTTGTGGGATTCACGTTTGCTATTGCATGGATGATTTGATCTTGTGAAGGTTTTTCACAAGATATTCATAGTGGAAATCTTGGGTTATGGTTTCTAACCTAAGTATCCAGAGGGGATCCGGGTGGTTGGGACGTAGGATCACCGGGAACAAGTCGGGGAGACTTGGGTGGATCCGAACCCATTAACATCATTTGTTTGCATTGTTAATTTTGTTGTTGTCATTAAATTTAAGCTTCCGCAAATTGATTTGGTAGTTGTTTGCAATTTAGTTTGGAATTATACTCCTTATTATTTTAAAGTACTATTCACCCCCCCCCCCTCTAGTACTTGTGCAGTAGCTGGTAGGGCATTACAAACAAGGTTCACCAAAAGAACACAACGAACTTACTGGTGTGTCATGCATGCCAGGGTTACGACACGGTTCTCGGACGGAGAGATGACTGCGGTGGCGCTATCGTCGTGACAACGTCGGAGAGCACCACACGCGACTGAAAACGCTGCCGCGTGCACGGGGCACTGCTTTGCTTGCGTCGGGCTGATGCTGCCGCCGCTATTGACCTCAGGCAATGCTGCGCTAGGCGGGGCGGTGCTGTAGCGCTTTGGGCAGAGGCCTGCAGCTTGCAGATCGGCGGACAGGCATGCTAACGGCCTGGGCGTGCTGCTGTGACTGGGTGGAGCGCTGGGCGGAGCACAGAGCACCCTGCTGCCGTGCACTGGCGGCGAAGGTCGGTGACAGCTTGGGGAGGGGTCGGGTCAAGTCGGTGATGAGAGCGGAAGGGTGGAGATCAAGGGTAGGGCTGCGCTCGGAGAAGACTAGGGCGACTTCGTGATGTTTGCTGGCGACGCCTGGGAGAAATCGTGATGCAAAATAAACCCTCGGGCTATCGGGCTTCCAATAGGCTGAGAAATGCTATAAGGCTTTGGTTATTGTAAGTGATAGTACATGAAGAGCAAGTGGGCCTAGGGATATAACATGGGTTGTTGTGTGTGGGGGATATGAAGAGCAGCTCTGGGCTTTGGGTTTTCTTAGTTATAGGTTTATTATTAATATTGAATGTGTGCATGGACTTTTGGTCCTGGGTGATGGTGTTTGTAGGGCTTAAATAAAATTACGTTGTGTGTGAGAAAGGAAGTCTGGGGGAGGACATGGTGTGAAAATAACAGAAGACCCGAATGAAATTTCAGCTGGAGATTAGCTAGGGTAAAACACAAGTTAAAAGTGATTAAAGTTATAATTAATGAGATTTAATAGGTGTAATCAAGGGAAATTAGACCTAATCAATTAGGTTAAGTGGGTCAAACGGTGTCCGATAATTATGAGGAAAAAACCGGGACAACCGTGTCGACGAGAGAATCGAGACTAAGGAGATTGGTCACAGGCTAGGGCAATGGGGAACGGAACTAAAAATAGAAAGGTCTAACGATGAAGGTGGAAGCTACGATGCCTCTTCAAACAAAGTTATTTTGTGGGGGAACGACCCGTGAAATGACATTCCAAAATATTTCCACAAATAAATACTCTTCCAGAGGGTCACAACAGCATATCATATCGCGCGTTTCGAATGAGGAATAAGGCTAAGAAAAATACGCGAACTTCAAGGAAAAGACGCGTACAAAGGGTACGGGGTCCAAAGGCGACAGTAATCTCAAGTTGGACACACGTCGGGGGTTGGCTCACTAAGGATGCAACCAGGGTGCTACGCCCTATCGACTCGACACACGACTCACATACAAAGTAACGAAACCAATCAGGTACCCGAAATTGCTATACGCATAGCTGTATAACGAATAGTGAGTACCGGCCGTTACATCCTACCCACCTTAGAATAAAGTCCGTCCTCGGACTTTCTAACTATAAATATATCTCTAGCCAGACTAGTAGCTATCCCAATCACATCACACTATAATTCAAGCCAGGTATAGTCATTACAAGTGCTTAGATATGTACTATGTAGTCAAACATTAACACTACGAACATGTATATATATTCACGCACATTATACACTTATACCTATCATAGTCAGTCAAATTTATACACGTACTTCAATCATTTATATAGTCACGTACATCCTTATTTAACTATTAAACACTTATTGCATACCAAGGTACACATACTCACAAACAAATAAATAGTTCACACCAGTAAATATAATCGTAGTACTTCACGTATAGATAACTACTTATGCACAAAACAAATATGGATACACTACTCCCTAATATTTCCTAGTATACATCCAATACCAAACACATAAACACATGTAATCACACCATACCATTATTAAATCAAGTTTACTATATCTAATATACATTCACCATTACTAGAATTCACAAATATATAGTCATTCGAATGCACGCAGATACTTCACCATTTATTCACATCACATACAGTCCTATAACTATATTCAAGACTCATCACGCGTACCATAATTACAAATACATATAACTGAGCACATACTTACCCGTGCATGGTGAACACCCACACACGCTAATATAACATTCCTTCATACCACTATATACTCAGCACATCTACACACTTAGTTTAGCTAGCACATATATATTCACATAGGCAAGTCCTTAGTAAATAACTACACCACAAGACCAACACCTATAACTACATACTGGTATAGCCACCCACAATCATGTGCGTAACACAACCAGGCACAAACAATCCTATCACTATACATACATCATTCATCGCTATATTCATGGTACTACATGCAAACCATAGACATATGTAACAATGTACTAGAGTATACCCACTCAAACTTGAGTGAGACTCAAAACTCATATCAGAATACCCTATATACATAACACGATACTTATACCTACACCAAAACAACACTCTTTTATATACACACACACACACACACACACACACACACACACACACACACACACACACACACACACACACCTACCAACATACTACACATATATATCATAATATCAATCACATCTTTATATTTAATCAAATAACACCATATAATGCAATCACTTTACAACCATAATAATATTACATTATCAGTACACGTACACAATCATGATACACCCCTCTACACATGCATTCATCGTATAGTCACATATATATATATAATATACACTATATCAAAATACATATAATTAGTATACCGCTACATATACCTATCCATATATAATTGCAACATTCAATAATCGTGTATACCTCATGGCATACACATACACACACAACATCACGTAAAGGCAAGCAATACCAAACAAAATTTATAACCCTATTACCGTACGTGTATCACACATATTCATATAGTAAGCACATACCTACGTACGAGCACACGCCCACACGTATTAACATATAGATCGAATAATAGGCATGCACTTTTAACTATAGTACCCTAGTATCAGTATACCTAATATACACATAACTTTACCAACATATTATTTCAACCATTATTAAGTATCTCCAACTACATACACCCCAGTAGATATTCCAACACTAATTCTTATATACACAGACATCCCTAGAGTGGTATAGCTATCCACACACCTATTTATAAATACTAACACACATACAACTTCATAAATACATGTAATTTATAAATACAATTTATATGCACTACAACGACATCACAATCTATACTAATGAGCCCACCAGACTACATTAAGGTTAACGCATGCAACCGTAAACACTAATGTGATAACTAAACAATAGTGAGGAACCGAAATCGAAATTGAAATGAAACAAGATCGGGATGAACGGGTTCAGATGAGGCGACATATAAGGGAAAAGCTTGGTTGGGTGGAACAAAATATAGTTCAGAATAATCAAGTAGGGAAGAAGGATATAGAATACGAAATAAGGATATAATAAAATATAAGTTATGAAATAAAAATATAACAATATCCTTATAAAACGTAGAAGGGTAGCATGAAAGTTAAATCACGACATAAGGATTAGACGTAGAATAATGAGTATGGAGGTGAATGAATTAATTTGCAATTGGAGATAAATTTAAATGGAGATAGTATTTTACTAAAATTTGAAGTAGGAAAATGTTGCGTATAAAATCGACACGCTGGATGCCGAAGTCCCATGTAATTTAGAAAAATATATTAAAGGTAAGCGCGATGAGTTATTCGAATAAGTTTCAATGGCATAAGTAAGAAAAGAAAATTATAAATTGAATTAGGGAAAATAGTAGTATGGTTCAGAATAAAATTAGTATATGAAAAGGGACAAGATATTTATATAGGTATGAAAAGTATAGACTGGAAAAATATTATAAAATAGTAATCAAAAATCTCGACAAAATTTTCGAAATTCAAAAAAAAATATGAATTTAAGTCAACGGAAGAGCATGAAGTCTAAGTGTATATATATATATTAAAAGTTTTCGAACGAGTTTAAACTTAGCGAATGAGGAATATCGAAAATACTTCCAGAAAATTTAAGATTTGTAACGAAGAGGTTCGAAAATTAACGATGATTGTCATGAGGTGATCTCGTGAATCGAGTGCAAGGAATATGATCGCATGATCAAAACATAAACATGCCTAGGATATGACTCAGAAAAATCTACGGGAAACTCCTACGGTCGACCAACTAAAGATTAGGAAACTTAGCGCTAAGACTTTCTAATGAACTAGACTGTAGTGAACTGTGTTCGGTTTGGCCCGAAATAGATGGACCCCAGCGAACGACTAAGGAAATTCTAGGAGTCTAATATGGTCAGAGCTAGGCAAGAACCACTAAGGTAACTCCTAAGACGATTATATCAATTTCTAGCATGGAGTCTAGCTAATAATCAGGGACCTCTAACTAGCGAGCACAGACGTCTAACTAAGTCTTACTATAGTCATGATCTATGGATTTTCCTACTAAGCTGAGATAGATGCTCGGCAACACGTCTTCCAGCCACCTAGGACGCGGAAAATGCTCTTATTAGACTCAGATTTTACGACTCGAAAGTTTCGAATAATTAATGAATGTTTTTTTATCGTTGTCCCGATATTTCGCAGTTGCAAAAGGACCTGCATGGGCCACCAAAAAACATGTCACGCCCAGCTTCCCATAAATGGGAGGCGAGACGTGAGGAGGTCCGCTCAGACGTGGAGCTGTGATGCTACAGTCTGTAAAGCGTCTGTAAAAAATTTCATATGGCAGGTCCTTGCAACCATGAATCGGAACAAAGATAATAATAATTTAAAGCAGAAATAAAACTCCACCAATAACATCCAGATTTTTCCAAACATTCAGAGACAAGTCGTAAAGAAAAGTACAAGAGTCTGAAAAGAGGCCTAAAGCAAGGCCGACATAATACATAACATCTATATGAAAAGAGAGGTGCTACGCATCGACAGCCTAACAGCGACCAAGTAGAAAGCAACATCAACTAGAAAGAGCTCTAAGACTGGTCCCCAATGTCCTCGAACTCAACACATGCAACCTGTTCGTCCTCAGCAACGGGCTCTGGCTCAGCAACTAACATGCATCACCCAAAGAGACGAGGGCACATGTCAGCAAGTCTACAAGAGACTTATGCAAGGAAACTAAAATAAAGGGAAATAGCCTATCAATTCTAAAATATGTGATGACATGGCAGTTTAAGGCGTGGATGCAATAAGTAAGAAAGTGCAACAAGTATGACAAGGCAAGGGTAGCAAAGCTACTAAAACATTCACACGGATTTACAAGACAAGTAAGCACGTCGTGCACAGAGTTTACGCCCTTTGGCTGAAGCGGCTGTACGGGCCAACTCCTAAGCTCAAGTGATCGCTTAACCCTACCCCTCCACGTGTAATCGGGAATTGGCTTTTGACCAACACATGTAGCCCGCTTCTGGTTCACGAGCCAAGAAGTGTACTTGGCATAGGATTGTGCCTGCAACGCAGGTGCCTAGCCTCAACAAGGAACTACAAGTAGCGTGTGCTACGAAAGCAAACATTCAAGCATGGAATGACATATTAGGTTGCATGGCACGGAAAGATTACAAATAAAGTGCGTACAGATATGGAAATTAAACGTGACATGCATGGCAGAGTACAAATAAAATACATACAGATATGGAAATTAAACGTGACAGGCAAAATGTATGAATGACATGGCAGGGTGTCAGATCTAGCTTCGTTGTCAAGCTAGATCTTGAAATTGCGTCTAGGTGACTATCATTTCGCCGCCTAGTCTCTTTTACGCTAAAAACGAGGGATGGCCTAAAATATGGCCTAAACACAAGTTGGCAATTTCACTTGCCTGAAAGGACGTGCTGCTAGTCACACGATCAAGGAGTTCAGTGCGAGTGACGATGAACACGGTAAATCTGTATCATTGGATTAACACCTTAAGTTAAGTCTTGTTAAAACCTAGCATAGCCTACGGTTCACACAAGTTTTACTGATACATAACAATATCATATTCTAATATATTATCAACACGTTATGCACACTTATAACTTACTGATCTATAATGGTATACTAATTCTCATATAATATGTATCTTAATATACCTACGTCTATAAAATCAAATTATCTAACATTGCTCACCTACGTTTCCAATCATTGTTCAAGCATGCCTTACTGTTAACATTTCATGAGCTCATCAAAAAGAACCCACGGTATATCATACCAATTATCATGAGGCATGTAATGAGACTTAACATTTAAGAATGTATAGCCTACATAAAACAAGGTTCACCAAAAGAACACAACAAACTTACTGGTGTTTCATACATGCCAGGGTTACGGCGCCGTTCTTGGACGGAGAGATGACTACGACGGTGCTGTCGTCGTGATAGCGTCAGAGAGCACCACATGCGACTGAAAACGTTGCCACGCACACGGGGCACTGCTGTGCTTGCGTCGGGCTGATGCTGCCGCCGATGTCGGCCTCAGCCGATGCTGCGCTGGGCGGGGCGGTGCTGCAGCGCTTTGGGCAGAGGCCTGTAGCTTGCAGATTGGCGGATAGGCGTGCTAACGGCCTGGGCGTGCTGCTGTGACTGGGTGGAGCACTGGGCGGAGCACGGAGCACCCAGCTGCCGTGCGCCGACTGCGAAGGCCGATGACGGCCTGGGGAGGGGTCGGGTCAGGTCGGTGATGAGAGAGGAAGGGTGGAGATCAAGGGTAGGGCTGCGCTCGGAGAAGATTAGGGCGACTTCATGATGTTTGCTGGCGACGCCTGGGAGAAATCGTGATGCAAAATAAACCCTAGGGCTATCGGGCTTCCAATAGGCTGAGAAATGCTATAAGGATTTGGTTATTATAAGTGATAGTACATGAGGAGCAAGTGGGCCTAGGGTTATAACATGGGTTGTTGTGTGTGGGGGATGTGAAGAGCAGCTCTGGGCTTTGGGTTTTCTTAGTTATAGGTTTATTATTAATATTGAATGTGTGCATGGACTTTTGGTCCTGGGTGATGGTGTTTGTAGGGCTTAAATAAAATTACGTTGTGTGTGAGAAAGGAAGTCTGGGGGAGAACAGGGTGTGAAAATTACAAAAGACCCGAATGAAATTTCAGCTGGAGATTAGCTAGGGTAAAACACAAGTTAAAAGTGATTAGAGTTATAATTAATGAGATTTAATAGGTGTCATCAAGGGAAATTAGACCTAATGAATTAGGTTAAGTGGGTCAAACGGTGTCCGATAATTATGAGGAAAAAACCGGGACGACCGTGTCGACGAGAGAATCGAGACTAAGGAGATTGGTCACAGGCTAGGGCAATGGGGAACAAAACTAAAAATAGAAAGGTCTAACGATGAAGGTGGAAGCTACGACGCCTCTTCAAACAAAGTTATTTTGTGGGGGAACAACCCATGAAATGACGTTCCAAAATATTTCCACAAATAAATACTCTTCCAGAGGGTCACAACGGCATATCATATTGTGTGTTTCGAATGAAGGATAAGGCTAAGAAAAATACGCGAACTTCAAGGAAAATACGTGTACAAAGGGTACGGGGTCCAAAGGAGACAGTAATCTCAAGTTGGGCACACGTCGGGGGTTGGCTTGCTAAGGATGCAACCAGGGTGCTACGGCCCTATCGACTCGACGACACGACTCACATACAAAGTAACAAAACCAATCAGGTACCCGAAATTGCTATACGCACAGCCGTACAACGAATGGTGAGTACCAGCCGTTACAAGCCTACTCGGTCGGCGATGCTAAGGACATTTTTGCAAATACTTTCTGAGCGATTGTCGCACGATTTGGGGAGTGAAGGCTGGCAGCTTGCGTGGTTCGAAAGGGAAGGCAATTCATTTTAGAATTTTGAAGAGGTTTTTTGAGAGCGGAGCTTAGGAGATTTCTTATTAGTCTTTAGATTAATTTTTGTTATAGAATACTGGATCGAAACTCTTGGATTGTTAATTTGGTTTTCTATTGCGATTGTGTATTGGAATCTGGAATTTTTTTGGATCTATTGCTCGTTCATTTTCTCCATCTCTCTGTAAGTTTTTGATCTTTGTTCTACCCATTGCTATGACGTTCTCTTCCATAAAAATTATGTTTTTATCTTCTAATATTGCCATGTGTGAGTAGATATTTCTAGGGTTGATGGGTTAGCCCTAAGATCCTAGGGGGAAGAAGTAGATCTGAATCTCTACATTGAATTAGGGATTTAGGTAAGTATTTCGATCGATCCTACCGAATCCCTAGATAACCCATACTGAGATCATGCCCACGGTCTGTGGAATTGATGTGCTTAAGAGGTATCTATGTGATCCGAATAGGAAAATCGGTATCCAACCAAGGCTCGTGACCATGCCCGGCTCGTGCCTTGAGGGGATCCATCGACGAACTATACCGCTACGTTGACGGCTATCGCCATTGCGTCAACGAGAGCTACCGAAATACCTCACAATTCTAGCCCGCGAGAGTGGTACGAATTGGGAGATTAATCCCCTAACCCTTATGCAACGTAAGGATTTTATTCCAACGTCGACCCCCGACGATCTTAGTGGTGATCCATAATGCCCTAGCCTTTTTTATTAGTAAAACAACAACAACACCCCCAACCAATTTCTCCAACCCTATAGCTATCTCACTTCGAGATTTAGAAGTGAATTGAGAACCCATACACACTATCCCCGTCCCTGTGGGATTCGATATCATTCATACTACAACTTGACACCGTCCGCTTGTGGATTGAGTCCAGAATTGAAACCTAGGGGCCATACCACGCCTGGCGATCGTGACACTGCCAAGTGGAACCTAGGTGTAGGTTTCGGGTGCGTCAGCTTCTTAAGGGATTTCCCCTTAGGAGATGATCCAATTTTGCGTGCCATGAGTGAAATTGACAGAAGACAATAAACCTAGGGCACAAATTCGAGTGAAGCGAAGGGATTTATACCACTAACGATTGAGGAGAGAGGAGGCCGATTCAAGGAGGTGATCAGACGAAGGAGGATGGCCAGACGAGGCTTGAACGTCGTTGGAAGGAGGAGGAACTGTCAACGGAAGGAGGAAGGAGACTCCATCGACGGCAAGGAGGTGATCGACGAAAGAGGAGATGAGACTTGGGGATTTGAATCACATGAAGATAGAGAAAATAAGCCCAATCGATGGTTACAAGAGATCGTGGGAGAGATCTGGGCTATTGGATCAAAAAGAACGGCTCAGATCGAGGGCTACAAACCGCCAAACTCGACGAAGAGGCGACTGATGCACATCGTGCAGTCGCCTGTCAACCCCGAATAAAAAGGGCTCAGAAAGCAGATATGCGCCTGTAGAAGAAATTATAGTCGCCTGGATTTGGACAGACGCATGTGAAATGACTTACATGTGCTTGCTGTACAGTAAAATTTTGAAGAAATTTTGAGCCATCCCTAGGGAAAATTGGTGACAATTGGGCAGTCGCCTGTTGACAAAAATACAGTCGCCTAGAGGATGACCAGGCACCTGTAAAATGACCATCAGTCGCCTGTCATGAATATGAGTTATGAAGGCTAAAAACTGGAGATTAGGCAGTCGACTCTAGAAGAAATGGCAGTCGACTGTCCTGGTTCTGAAATCCACAAATGAGTTAGAATCAAGGATTTGAGACTTCTCACCCTTAGAACTATACTCTAATCACTCTAATAACATAAAATAATCATCATAAGCATATAAACTAATACACATATCAAGCATGTTAATCTAATCATCAAATCATCAAATAAATCTCCAATAAAACTCATTGAAAATAAATGTGAAAAAATGACATATTCAACATGAGATATAGAAATGATCTTATGAGTTCGAAACAAGTTATAACATATGAAAATGAGCTCCTAAATTTCAGATTCACCCATAATCCTTAATTCTCCACGCATCCTTACAAATGAGTTTTCTTTTAGCGGTTTAGTGAAGATGTTGGCGATTTGTTTTTGGGTTTCAATATACTTTAAGATGATGTCCTTCTTAGCTATATGATCATTAATGAAATGATGTCTTACATCTATGTGTTTAGTACGGGAATGGTGTACCGGATTTTTAGAGAGACAAATAGCACTTTTGTTATCAACCATGATAGTGTAAGTATCATAATTGATAACATAGTCTTTGAAAGTGTGTCTCATCCAAAGGACTTGTGCACATGCAAGACCAGTGGCAATATATTCTGCTTCGGTCATAGACAATGATACGGAGTTTTGCTTCTTGGAAAACCAAGAGACAATGGAATTTCCTAGAAAATGGCAAGTACTACTAGTACTTTTCCTGTCGAATTTGCATCTAGCAAAATCAGCATCACTATATGAGACTTGCTCATATGTAGATTTAGGGTAAAGTAACCCCTAATCTAGTATTTGATTGAGGTAACAAAAAATTCGTTTAACCGTAATCGAGTGTGACTCCTTAGGTCTAGCTTAATATCTAGCACATATGCAAATGGAAAACATGATATCGGGCATACTAGCAGTTAAATAAAGTAAGCTACCGATCATACCTCGATATAGATGAATGTCTACATCTTTCCCGTTTTCATTCTTGTGTAGATGGGTGGTCGTACTCATGGGAGTCCTTTTGCTTGAAGACGATTCCATCCTAAATCTCTGTATAAGCTCATCGATGTACTTGGTTTGGTGTATGAAAATCACATCCTTCATTTGTCGAATTTGAAGCCCTAGAATGTGGCTAATCTCAAATTCTTCCTTCATAGATTTAGAAAATTCTTGGCAAAGGTCAAAGTTAGTAGAACCAAAGATAATATCGTCTACATAAACTTGAATAAGGATGATGTCATTTTCATAATCTTTAATGAAAAGACTTAAATCAACTTCACCCATTTTAAAACCTAAATCAAAAAAGAAAGGTTTTGAGTCGATCATACCAAGCTCTAGGAGCTTGTCTCAACCCATATAACGCTTTCTTAAGTTTGAAAACATGATTAGGAAATTTTTCATGTATGAAACTGAGTGGTTGAGAAACATAAACTTCTTCATTAACTATGCCATTTACAATGCACTTTTAACATCCATTTGAAATAATTTAAAATTCTTATGAGATGCAAAAGACAAAAGCAACATAATAGCTTCTAATCTAGCTACGGGGGCAAAGGATTTTTCGAAATCAATACATTCTTCTTGTCGGTAGCCTTGAGCTACTAACCTTATTTGTTCCTTGTGATGACCTCGTTCTCATCCGTCTTGTTCTTGAATATCCATTTGGTCCCAATGACTTGGTGACCACTTGGAAGAGGGACGAGCTCCCAAACTTCATTCCTTTCAAATTGCATAAGCCCTCTTCCATTGCAACGATCCATGAGCTATCTTTACACGCTTCTTGGATGTTCTTTGGCTCAATGGTAGAGACAAAGGTGCAATGAGATAACTCATCAATCCTTGACCTTGTTCGACACCCACACCAATATCTCCAATTATTTGGTCATGGGGGTGGTCACGAACGGTCGGATAAGCTTTGGAAATACTTGGATTACTTGGAACAATCTCAATATTTTCATTAGTAGCGTTAGTCTCAATAACATCATTAATTTTAACATTACTAATTGAATCACATAAAACATCTTCACTATCAACAACAACATGAGGAACATCAAAATCTTCATGAAATGAAACGTGTAGTGATTCCTCGATCGTTGAAGAGGTTTTGTTGTATATCCGGTAGGCTTTGCTACGTGTGAAATATCCAACAAAAATTCCCTCATCGGATCCTGGCTCAAATTTGTCTAAATTACCAAACATGTCCTTTATAAAACATTTTGAACCAAAAACTTGAAAATACTTAACTTAAGGCTTTTACCGTAAAGTAGTTCAAAACAAGTTTAGTTCGTTCGGGGCCTCATTAGAATCTTATCAAGCACATAACATGTCGTGTGCACCGCCTCTGCCCAAAATTGAAGTTCAAGATGACTATCATGGATCATTGTGCGTGTACACTTGATAAGAGTCCTATTCTTTCTCTCAACAACACCATTTTGTGGTGGTGCGTGTAATGACCCTAAAATTACTATACATGTATGAACACGTATTTTTGGAAGTACATGTGTATGTATAAATTTTCAGAAATTTTGTGTACTTTTCTTAAATTATGTGGAGTTAAAAAAATTTATTTTTGAATAATTTTTGCAAGTTATTGGACTTAAATAAATGGAGCATATGACATGAAATACTTGTATTCAGTACGTAGTTATATAGTGGGTGTATATTTTAATTATTAGAAAACATAAACCCTATTTTCCCTAAGCAAGCCACCTCCTCTTATTAGGTGGCATTACCAAGCTAAATACGACCAACTCAATTGCCATGTAGCAACTTGAGGAGATTAGAGGGAGATGATGAGGATAGAGGGGACTTGACTTAGAAAGAAAGGAAGAGAAAAAGAAAAGGACAAGAAAAGAAAGACCCAGCACCTTCTCCTTCCCCTCTCTCCCTCACGCCACCAGAAAAGAGTCCACACCATCTCTCTCTCATCTTCCTCATTCACGCAATCCACCATGGATTCACTGCTCCTCCTCTTTCTCTTCCAGTTCACGCAAGCCACCACCCCTTTCATTTCCTTCATCGAGAACAGAAGCCAACACCAAGTCCTAACCCTAGTCAACATGGCCATTGAAGCTCGAGGAAGCTTGAGGGGGAGAGGTAAGATTTTAGATGGTCTTCACGAAGAAGAAGGTCCCCAGAATTCTAAGTGGACTGTTGAAGGTAGGATTCTAATTTGGTTAGATAGGATTTGGTTTGAAATCGCGTAAGAATTGAACTTCATCGTTGTCGAACTCGATAGTAAATGAAACCACACGGCCGTATGGTCCTTTTCATACGACCATGTAGTGGTCATCAGCATCATACGGTTGTAAGAATGATCACATAGAGAGAAAGTTGGTTCATACGGCCGTATGGCCAAAACCATTCGACCGTGTCGATTATTGAAGCTTTGAGAATTAGATACGACTGTATGGTCGCACCATTAAATCCCCACGGCCGTATGGCTAAAACAATATGGCCGTGTCACAGCTCTGAGTCACTAAAATCCACACTGCCATTTGAAATCGTATACGGCCGTGTGCCCACTTCCTCCCCTTAGCCAATTCAAGTCCATACGGCTGTATGGAAGACCCCATACGGCCGTGTAGCCCAACTTTTCCAATTTTGTCAGAATTTCCGTTTATTTGTTTTATTAATTTACTTTTTATCAAATTAATATGTTGTAAACATATGATAAACCATGTTTTAGTCCACTAGCTTATTAACCATGTTACTTTATTCAATGCCATGCTAGTGTAATGATGATCACCATGTCATGAATGCTAGTTACATATATATCAAGCACCATGTTGGAACATTAGATCTCAATGATGATTAATTGTTAATAATCAAGTTACAAATGTTGTTAAATGTATGAAATCCATGATACCTATTTAACTTTTCCATGGAATTAATCAAGTATGAGAAAGGACATGGTAATGATGAATGGAGATGTGAGAACATCCATATAAAATATGAGAGTGGTGTGAAGACCACTACAAAGCAATGATGCTACGAATTAATGGAAATACGTGTGAGAATGCAAGTAATAGTCTAAAGTCCTCGATCCATTCAGAAATGGGTGAGACTTTAGATGTGGGTTTTGGGGGGGGGGAACACGTATAAAGAATAGGTCTTAAGAAGCAGACACAGCTGAGACTCCCACTAGCACTCCTTAGCGAAGGAGTTGGCTTGGTGTTGATATGGCTTGATTCTCACTCACACTCCCGTGAGTAGGCAGGGGGAGTGGGCAGAGTTAGAGAGGCTGGTGGTGTACTCGTGATGCACCATGACGGTAAATGGTGGTTTGCTCCGTTTTCCACTCAAAATCGAGATTTCTCACTCTCTTCTGAGGAGTTACGAGAGGCCCCTTCAATGCTCGTGTCGTTGGTTGAGGTACCACTTTTCACCCAACCTGGGTGAAGTCCTGCTCCTTATGTGTCATATTATTTACGCGGGTTCCCAAACCTGGAAAGTAATAACTTAAATTAGCGGCCTTTCAAATCGTAAATGTTGTTATATCATGTTTACTTGTTCCTCTGTTACTTTAATGCTATTAACTCATGTTGAGCTATTCCACTGTTAACTTTAAAGTTACAACTGCATGTTAACATGTCCTTCTGCTAACTTTCAGCACTTACATGTCATAATATGATTACTTATGCATATTTCCAAGCTTCCCTTTAATGCTTGCATGTAATGTAGTGAATATCTTTAATGTATTGTGACCTTACAATTTTCAGACCGCCCTTCTTAGATAAGTAGTCCAGTTCTAAAATGGGTCCTACCTAGCTTAATTAGGACTCATACTGGGTCACGCATTGACATGCCCCATTTACTTTTCCAGGTCTAAAAGTAGGATAGTCAGAGCTAGACTCATGAGTTGCTCAGAGATGGAGCCTCAGAGGGTAGTTTGGTCCAGTTGTTCTTCCAGGGGTAGTTAGAGAGTGAGTTGTACTTGTACAGAGGGTAAGTCTTTTCCTTTCAGGTTCCTTGGGGGATTTTCTTGTTTACTTCTTTTGTACTCAGCTCCGAGATGGCATATGTAAAAGATGTATCATTGTATTAATAAAATGAAGTGCGCTTGTTTAATTCTCTATATTATCTTTGTGATGGAGCTTTACTTATACTACCCAGCACATGTGATGTGACCTGCAGTTTTCTTTTTACTCTCTCTTCCTTTCTCTCTTTCTACGTAACACTCGTTGATATGGGAATACTTGGGACGGATTCGTACTTCCTGTGTATCCTAGAGAGCAAGTCGTTACAGTGCACGAGGAAAAGAAAAGTTGTGAATAATCCCGTTGTCATCACAAAACTTAAAGAAAAGTTCATTCTCAAATTCCCCTCCATGGTCACTACGAATAGTGATAATGGTTGTTCCTAAGAGATTTTGAATTTTCTTTGCAAATTTGGTAAACTCATCAAAGGCTTCATTTTTATTAGCTAAAAATGATACCCATGTAAATCTAGAAAAGTAATCTACAATGACTAATTCATAATGAGCATTTTCTAAAGATGCTACTCTAGTAGGCCCAAATAAATCTAAATGAAGTAATTCTAGGGGGCCTCTTAGAAGTTATATCATCTTTAAGTTTAAATGAGAATTTACGAAGTTTACCTCGTTGACATGAATCACAAAAGCTTTTATTATTAAAAGATATTTTCGGAAAGCCTTTGACTAAATCATGCTTAGCTAATATATATAAATGCTTAAACTGAACATGTCCAGAACGACGATGACATAATAAGTGTTCATTAGAATGAGCAACTAGGTAATGTTCAAATGATTTAGGCATACTTAAAATATAAATATTTTTATGTGTAATGCCAAAAAATAAAACATGTGAATCATTATCAATAATACTACACAAACCCTATCCAAAGTTTGTCACAAAGTTAAATTATAGAGATGAGGTTATGAAATAAACCTTCTACTAAATAAACATTATCAATTAAAGGTTTGGATGGGTTATCGACTTTGCCTACTCTGATAATGGTTCCCTTTTGATCGCCTCCAAAGGTGACCGTTGCACCGTCCTGATGCGGATCACTTCGGAGGGCAAGGAGGGATCTCCTGTCATGTGTTTGGAGCAACCGTTGTCGAGTATCCATCCTTTCCTTTTAGAGCTAATATTTCTTTATTGCTCTTTTTCGTGTTCTTGGATACCTACATAGTATACCATAAGCTCATGGTACCTAGGTGGACTTTGGCTTCCCAACATAGTTACCACTATTTATCACATCACAAAAATAAGAACTTACATATGTATTCCTATTATTTGTGCTAGTGTTCTTGGGACCCCAAATAGTGTATGATTTGAGAGTCCTCTTCCTAGTTGCATACACATTAGGTTGAGGTCTACGTGGTGCAGCATGCTTAGGAACATATGGTCTAGCATATGAAGGCGGAGGATGATATGCATGCGACATATAAGGGTTATATGCAAAATGAGGAGCATGCATATGTTGTGTTGCATATGGAGCATACATGTGATGCAGTGAATATGAATGAGCATACATGGGATGATGTGTATGAGCATAAGAGTGTGTAGGAGCACGTGCATGAGTATTTCTCACGTGTGGGTTTGCACGTGCCCGTGGGTATAGAGCATAAAATGCATCATACGTGTTCACATGAGAAGTAGGAGTGTTCCTATGTGTGTGAGTGTTATTGTACATAAAGGCATGTCCTTTCTTTTGATTTCCACCCTTAATGGGTTTCTTGTCAAAAGAAGGAACGTGTAGAGTGGTGACTTTCTTAGTAGGTTTGCTACCAATAGTGTTTTTGTCACTACTAATGGATGCACCGGAGGGGGATGGCCTCACAAAATCTACAGTTACACCACTATAGGAGGTGCGAGATTTGGATGCATTTGCTTCCACATAATCAAGTCCAACACGATTTGTGGCCAAAAATTGGTTGGAACGTAATTTATCTAATTGCCCTTTCCCTTTGTTAAATATCTTAACATAGGAGGACATGAGCTCATAGTTCTCCTTTAAAGAAGAAATAATGGTGTCCAAGGTGGAGACACATGTGGTGAGCTCGTGCATTTGGGTTTTGAGAGAATCATCTGCAATATCCAATTGAGTGTTTTGTGAAATTAGATCAACACTATCTTTAGAAGAAACGTGATCTAATTAAGATTTGAGGGAATTCACCGCATTTCTCAATGTGCCATTTTGAGAAACCAAATTGGCTTTCTCAAGTGTAAGTTTGCCAACAATGGTGTCATTGTTGGTAATGCATGGCATGTATGATTTACTAACATTTAATTTCTTCAAATTAGTATATCTATTATAAGAGATTGATACTTAGAAAATAATTTTTTATTAGCAATACGAAGTTCATCCATAGTTACCTCGGTTTCATCGTTCTCAATATCGCTTCCATCGGAGAATGTATCTTCTCAAGCCATGAAACACATATGTGCACTCTTACCCTTCTCATCCTCAGATTTGCTTGATGAATCCCGACTTGAGTCATCGAAAGTCCCAACAAGTCCTTTCTTCTTATCCTTCTTGAATTTATCGGACTTGTGGTACTTCGGTGCTTTCCACTTTTCTTTGTTCCTTAGCATTGGGCAATCCTTCTTGATGTGCCCTGCCTTGTTACACTTAAAAAAATAGAAGAGGAGTTATTAGTGGAATCAAATTTAGATTTGGAAGGAAATTTACCTTTGCAGAAGAAGTGTTGGAACTTCTTTGACATTAGCACCATTTCTTCCAAATCTATCTCGTTCTCAGACTCATCACTATCGGAGGATGAAAAGGTAGCCTTGAACGCTAACTCCTTCTTCTTTGCCTCCATTGGCCTCATCATGCCTCTAATATTCAATCGGTTTTCACTTCTTACTTCGTAAGACATGAGAGTACCGATGAGATTTACCATGGTATAGTTATTCATGGCATTGACCTCCACAATGGCAATAGCTCTTCTTTTCCACTTTGAGGTCATTGACATGATTATCTTTCTTACCTTATCTTGTTGTGTATATGTTTGTTCGAGAGCTTCAAGCTCATTGGTGATGTCGATGAAGCGTCTATACATCGTTGCAATGTTCTCACCTTCCTGCATTTGAAACATGTCAAAGTTTTGTATAGCAACATACAACTTTGGATATTTTACCATTCGTCTCCTTGTGGGTGATGATGAGAATGTTCCATATTTGATATGCACTCTTACATGTGCATATCTTGTTGAACTCATCCGGATCACATGCACAATGAAGAGCGTTCATTGCTTTGGCATTATTTACCTCAGCAGACTTCTCGACAGGAGTCCACTTGTCGAAATCTTCTGCGGTGGGTTCTACGTAATCCTTATGGAGGGTTCTCCAAAGAGAAGCACTACTTAGGAAAGTCTCCATCCAGCACTTCCAATAGCCGAAATTCATGCCATTGAAATGCAGAGGATGAACCGTTGATTGTCCTTCGAATACGGTAGAAGCACCATCACGATCGTGATTGTTGTAAGAAGTAGGAGGAGGAACGCTATAGTCTAGCTCGATACCAATTGTAAGGACCATGGCTATGAGCAAAACACTAGAAGGGGGTTGAATAATGTTTATGAAATTTAACTAAGAAATTACGCCTAATTAAATTCTTACTCGAACAAAGATACAGAAATAAGAATTAACAACAATAAACAATGCAAACAATAAGATGTTTCACGGGTTCAGATTACCCAAGTCAAACCCGACTTGTTCCCATTAATCCTACGTCCCTTCCACCCGGATATCTCCAGATACTCAAGTTAGAACCCTAACTTGAGGTTTCCTTTAAATCCACTTGTAGCAACCCTACAAGTGTAATCGACCAACAATCGATGTCCTTGAATCCCACAACTTGGGATCAAGCCAACCACTCTCACAAACCAAGAGTGAAACAAATATCAAAAGATATGAAACTCGAAATTAAACACGTACAAATCACATATGCCTTGAAGTAGAACTTGAAGGAGCAAAGTGATGTGTGTGTTGAGGTCTCTTCCAAGAAGAGAGTGAAACCCTTTCTCTTGTCACCACCAAATGCCTAGATGATATCAACTTTGATTCTAGGTTGGAGAGTAAGAGAGAATGAGATTCTAGGGCTTAGAGAGAATGAGAGCTTGAAGAAGAATTCTTGAGTTCCTAAGAGAATGACTAAGAGGCACTAATGGAACAGTAGAAGCCCCTCTTATAGGTTCTCCAAAACACTCAAACAAAATACCCAAACCACCGTTTGAAATCCGTGTGGAAAAAGCCAACGGATAGAATCTATGCTACAGACAGTCGACTGGTGAAGAAACCATAGTCGACTGCTGCACTATGTTAGAGGGTATGTGAGAATTCAAACGGTAACTTACCACATAGGACAGTAGATTGATAAAGGTCGGACAGGCGCCTGAAAACCATTAGTCGACTGAGAAACCTTCTATATGCGACTAATACCCTAAGTGCATAAGTTGGAAAAAATGAAGAATTCTAGGTATGCTAGGACATGTGACTGTTGTGGAATCTACAGGCGCCTGTGCCATGGACAGGCGACTAGGAAACCAACATCATTCGTTTGTTGCACAAATGCGTAACTTGCCAAAATCAAAGTTCTGGGCAAGTGTTGGACAGGCGACAGAAGAAGCATATACAGGCACCTATGCCGTGGGCAGGCACATGTAAATCCTTCTTACATCGCCTGCAGGTGCTAGTGCAAAAGTTGACAAAACTTAAGAAGTTTGGGCAAGATGAGACAGGCGACTAACTAACAAGTCACAGGTGTCTGACACTAGACAGGCGTCCTACTTTGTACAGCAGTCGCCTGATGAAAGTTAACAATTGAAAGCCCAAAAATCAAGTCAAAAGAGTGTGCATAACAGATGACTGGAGAACAATTCTCAGGCGCCTGTATAGATAGAGACGCATGTATATTGTTCATCAGTCGCCTATTGAAAGTCCACAATGCACATCTTAGAATAAAAAAGTTGGAAACCTAGGACTTGATTTCTAATGACTTCCTAGGCTAGCATGAGTGAAGTGTGTGAGCTCCAACAATAATCTACTTCAAAACTACATTCTAATGCGAAAGAAAAGAGAATAAAAAGATTACATTTGTTTTAGCATCTCTTCTTTCTCTTGAATGATCTTGAAGTCTTCTTGAAGTCTTTGAAGCTTCATTCTTTAACTTTGATCTCCCAATCTTCAACGTTGAGCTTTGATTGATCCAGGAGTGTCACCCATTGCTATTAGATCTTCATGATAGGCTTAGGCAATAGATTAACTGGATGGAGGGGATTAGTCACAAGTATTTATGTTTGCTCATCATCAAAAACAAGTATGGAGAAGTCCAATACTCAACAAGAACGTAAGCGATAGAAATTTTTATATTTTTATATTTGTAGATTTTTAATTGAATTTAAAATCATTTCTGTTTGAGTTTTTTTGAATAATAATGAAAGAAAATAAATAAATAAAAACTAAAAGATTAAAATTTGGGTTGCCTCCCGATAAGTGCTTGTTTAAATTCGTAAGCTCGACTCCTTTAATTCTTCAATGTTGCTTCAAATTGTTTGGCACAACAGAGATGCGCTCGTCATGCTTTCCATTGAGGCCATGAGATGTAAGTTGGCCTATCTCATCTGGTGGACCTTCAGCGGTCTCGTCAATGTTGTTCGTCCTTGATTGGTGCTCCAAAGATGCCTTGTTGATGAGCTCACGGATTTTGACAACCTCGTGATCATCATCAATTCTAGCTTCCGGATGTTGTTGAGGATGTGATGCGTCAGGTGGTTCCCCATACAATACCTTGAGGTAGGCGGCCAATGCCTTATTGTGTATGACGTCGCAGTCATCTTCCATGTCTCGCCTCATGGGGTCCTTCAAGACCTCCTCAGTGATGGAGTCCTCAGCAACTTCATCCTCTACGAGCTCCAAGTAACTTGCTTGTTCAGGGGAAATCACTCCTTCATCGGCTTTTGCAAGTGGAACTCTATCTCAATATTCCCAACATTCATCGATAGTGTCCCATGTTGGACATCTATAAGGAATCCAGCTATAGCCATGAAAGGACGTCCTAATATCAACTGACATCTCCCCTCTTCAGACATATACATGATCACGAAGTCTACCAGTACACTAATTCCATTCGGCACTTGCAAAATAATGTCTCGAGCAATGCCAACTGGGTAGGTGACGGATTGATCCACCAACTGTATACTCATAGTCGTGGGCTCCAACTTCGTCCTAGTGTTCAATCTCTTGAAAATACAGAGCGGCATCAAACTAATGCTCGCTCCCAAATCCACTAGTGCTTTCTTGATAGGGATGCTGCCAATGGAGCACGGCACCATGAAACTATCGGGGTCGGGAAGCTTCTTTGGTAAAGTATTCTTTAAGACCGATGTACAACTATCTGCTAGCATGACTGCTTCTTGCTTCCTCCTTACCGCTATTAAATCTTTCAGGAATTTAGCATAAGTAAGGATCTCCGTCAATGCATCCATGAAAGGTATGTTCAAGTGAACACCCTTTAGAAGCTCTATAAATTTCGCATATTTCTTCTCAAGCTTCGCCATGGCTAGCCTCTGTGGGTATGGGGCTGGAGGACGACTTTCCTTAACTTTCTCAGTATCCTTTGGTGTAGATTTCTGAATCATTTTCTCCATAGAAGGTGGAGTGTCAACCGTGTAATGCCATGCGTAGCTACTGCACAAGTACTAGAGGGGGGGTGAACAGTACTTTAAAATAATCAAGAGTGTTATTCCTAATTATTGTGCAAAACACAAACAACAATGCGGAATAACTACAAGCAACAAGAATTAAAAGACAATGCAAACAATCGATATAACGGGTTCGGATCCACCCAAGTCTCCCTGACTTGTTCACGGTGATCATACGTCCCAACCACCCGGATCCTCTCCGGATACTTGAGTTATAAACCACTAACCCAAGTTTTGCACTATAAAATTCTTGTAGAAAAACCTCTACAAGACCAAATCATACACAAATGAACATGTGACTCCCACAACCCGGGATCACACACTTCTCTCACAACCGAGAGAACAACTTAAAACAATGTAAATGAAACAATGAAATACTTACCAACAAAATCCTATGCCTTGAGTAAACTTACCAATATTAGGGCAAGAAGGATTTTGAGGAAGAAGAAGGCACCGAACCCTAGCTCCAAGTAGATGACCAGCAATAGATGGCTAGGGAGGAGTTGGTGACCTTGAATCAAGCTCTTAGCTTGAGAGGCTCACAATGGAGAGAATCTCTCTTGAGGAAGTAGGGCTCAAGAAGTTGAGGGAGAGATTCTTGTGAGAAGAGAGAGCTTTGGAATAGAGTTGAATGGCTCCTCTTTGATTTCTCTAAACCTCTAGAATATCAGCCTTGAATAATAGGAAAGAACATCTCCAAGTATATATAGGTTAGAGGAAAGAGAGAGCAAAATTCGTAGCAATTAATGCTCTAACGGCTCTAATCTGAAGCAGCTTAATCGGTCTAAGAAGGATCACTGACCGATTAGTTTCTCAACTAGTCGGTCGGTGATTCTTCTTGGACCGACTAAGAGAATGACAGCCAAGAATATAGAATTCAGGTCGATAGAACTAGTCGGTCTAAGAAGACTTGCCAACCGACTAGTTTGACAACTAGTCGGTCGGTGAGTGTTCTTTGACCGACTAAGAGTTGAAATCAATAGGCTGTCGACAAAGAGATCTTGTAACGGCCGGTATTTTCTAGGCGTATTATTATGTGTGCCCGTATTTTCGGTTTGACCATCCGGATGCTTCGTGTGCGAGTTCTATGTTTGTGCGTCAACACGAGCACGTTTCCGTTCTTCGTTTTACCGTATCATCCTTAACCGACTATCCAGCTTAACTAATCACCTTAACTTAATTATCCCACTAATTACAAAATTGCTAATCACACTTAACCTTCACTAATTACGTCATTTATTTTAACAATTACACTTTACTTAATTACGTATTTACCTTAACTAAAAAGGGTTAGTTACTAATTAAAACTTTCTACCACAGGATGAAAACTATTCCTTAAACTGATTAACACTATTGAATTCCACCGTTTGGGTGGGTGAGATCCGACATGCACATCAATTTGTTCCCCCCACAACCAGCTATTTTCCTCCACCAAACTGTTCCCCCACTATTCCTATAACCGTTACAACAACAACGATTGGGCATCACCATCGTCTTCCTCTTCGGATACAAACAACCCAACCAGTAAACTCCATCTTCCTGCAACCCATCACAAACCCAATTCCTCTGCAATTCTCCAAGCCAAATCTGAAAACAAACCCAATTCTTTAACACATTCTGCAAACCCCAAACCTCAACGATCAGATTCCCAAACAATTACAATAAACTCAAATCAGTCCCAACAAACCCAAATCCAAATCAGCCAACTCCAAAATCAAATCCCCAAACTCAAACTAAAAATTGGGAGAGAATGGAAACAAAGAAAACCAAAGATTCATTTCAGAAACCCAAATCAAAACCTATACTAATTTCAGATTCTATCAAATCTGAAATTATATTTTCAGATTCAAAAACTCTACAAACCCATCATCTTCTTCCCTCTTCTTCTTCCTCCTTCCTCCTCCTCTTCCCATGGCCGCATCACCCACCACCTACCACCTCCACGCGCGAGCAAAAAGTCACCAGCAGCTGCAGCCGGACCACAGCCCGCCGCCGCCCCTGGCCGCCGGAATCCGCCGCCGCTGGCCGAACGGCGCCGCCCCGCGCTGCCGGCCTGCCCCTCCGTTTTTCCTCCCGATCACGCGAAGGTGAGGTCTCCACTCCCCTTCGTGAGTGTTGCCTGCAAACTTTGAAGTAAAAAAACGAAATGAAAGAAGAACAGAGGCCAAATGAAATGAAAGTGACAGGCATGTGATAAAAGGGTATTAAAGAAAGATGTTAAAGAAAGAGAGAGGGGGATTTGTCATACTATTAATTAAATTGAATGAAAGTGTCAGCCTTAGCCTTAGCCTTGGGAATAAAGTATTAGTGGGTGGTTGACAGCATATAGGTTAAATGTTTAAAGTAATGAGGGAGAGAGTTATTTATTTGGGTATTAGGGTTATAGTTTTAACATGCTAACTTTTACCCCAAATCAAACTAATAGGTGTAGTAGGTGTAGAGTAAGAAAGATTATTAAACATGATGTTAACATTACCATTAGCTACGTTAACCCTACCATTAGCTAGAATTAAATTAGTATTAATAGGTTGTTAAGTATTAGTTTATAAATTAACCGGTCGATAGTAAATTTTAGCAACTTGTTGTTCGACCATATCAGAATAAATGAAGTGTATCATGTTAGGGTAACACAATATAGGCATCACCCTAGTCAGAGAACCCGATAAAATTAGACAGACCCAATTTAGAGAGTGACTTGATATTTTGCTTTTCTCACAATAAATCTAATTTGGTGAATTCTTTAACCGAAACAGAGAACCGGAAGTACCGACACGTAGTGCCCGTTGAGACGAATCCAACGGCACCAAAATCGCGGAAATCAGGCAAGTATACAATTTATAGTGTATTTTTTAAGTTGGATGTTAAATTAGTCTTTTGCACGGAAAGTTGTGTAACTTAAAATCTAACCGTGAAATGACGCGTGATATTACCACATGACATCCGTGGCTAAAAATGTGATCCAATGGCATATAACTTGATATAGCTTAGTTTAGAACAATAACAAGAAAAATCAACTTTCTGTTCGTTTTCGTTAAAATCGCATGTTTACTCTTTTTGCTAAATTATTGCAAATGTTGTTTTCGATACTCTTGTAACATAGAAAATGCTGCATGGAAATAAATGATCATGTTATTTAATTGTTGCATGCCTTGAAATAATTAACTAACGTGAGACATCGTGAAATCGTGCGCCTCAAAGGCGAAATCGTGACTTTCATGATGTCATTAAGTTGACAAATTCGTGCTTGTAATTCGTGAATTAGGCTGGCTCGTGTTCCAGCACAAATCTTGAGTGGGGTAAGGGTTGAGCGGCTACTAGGCGTATGAACGAGTACTCTCTTCAAGGGCACCACCCGTAGGCGGTGGGTTAGCGCCAATCACGGTAAGCCCCCGTGAGAAGAACGACTCACTCATCACGACCTAAAGGCGAGAACCCTATTATAGACATGAAGTGCTAACAATCGTGAATGCTAACAATCGTGAATGTTAACCATCGTGAAATGCTAACATGAAACTTGCAACTTGGAATTGTTATCTCAGTTATATTGACATGCTAATGAACCAAAGAGAATATTTACTTTACTTGTTAAACTACTTAGAACTGCATGATAGGACGTCTTTACTTTATTTCCTTTTATTATTAGCCTGTTAAACCATGTTGTCACTATCTCATTTAAATTATTAATGCCTCTTAAATTCGCTTAAATTCAGTATAAATTTGTATATACCTTGCCTTGGGTTCTGACCTCTACTTGCAGACCCTTGCTGACATACATTCATGTTTTTGGATTTATGTCAGATCCCGAGCAATAGCATTAGGAGGACTAGTTGAGATAGCTGAATCAGTGGACCAAGACTTGTTGAACTAGCGCACTTTCATTGCACTTCTTTTCAATTGTTGTACGGTCATAAGACCCACTCTTCTTTCTCTATTTGTTGTAATTCCGTTGAGACGGTTGAGATTGTAATATTGTTTTACTTATCTGTGTTGTTTTGAGTAATGCAAGCAAGATCCTGCAGTTTTTACACAGACGCTTATTGAGTTAAGTCAAGGAGGAAAGAAAAGCAAAAGTACCTCCTCCTGACTTGCACAAGCGGGCCCGTTCGCGTCCTCGCTCTCAAGCTTAATGGGAAGCGGGGCGTGAAAGGTTTTAGTGGTGGCCCATGCAGGTCTATGCTCATGCAAAATACTTTAAAACAGCATAGATAATATTACAATCTTGATTATCAAACAACACCTTCCCTAGAATCTTCTACCCCGATCATCTTCATTGGAAAATTCCAATCCTAAGTTTCCTGATCCTTAGTCAACCAAATCAGTATGTCCTTGATTTTTTAAATCTCCCTTCATTTTACATTATTGACCTTAGGAATCCATCATATCCTTTTTACAAGTCATTTCCTACCCATACTCACATTTGATCATCCGATTCTAATCCTTGCTTTCAACCTACGTGATCTTCCTGACAGCCATCTTTATCCTTTGAATCACTCCCATTACCATACTGATTTTACTATCGATATCTCTTTTATGAAATTTCTCGCCCAGTTTAACTTCTTTAAATATCTTTTACATATGCCTCATATTTTTCAACTGACTTAAAATTATTCTTTGATTTTGAGTTTCCTTCGCTGAAAAATTTTGGTTACTAAATTTTTAATGATTTCAAATCTATACCATCCTATGTTACTTTCTACATATAGAGATATTTATTTCTAAACTCTTTTGTTAATGGCACACATATAAATGATAAACTTCCTTTAATGGACCATGATCCGGTCAATGTGCTTGGCTAAGTTTGTTGGATCACCCTTGCTAGACTGGGGGTAAGTGATCCTGGCTTAGTCACTTCCCTGACCGTGTCCGCTGGACCGCAAGGACGTGAATCATGATTATGTATGACATCTTCTTTCTTACTATACTACAACAGATTTCAAAACAACCGACCATATACTAATTTTAAAAAAATAAAACGTCAACTATTTCAGTGTATTGGTTCTGTATTCATCGTATTTATACTTTAAAATTTTTGTATAAAAAAATCTTTATCTCCATTTACAAAACAAACACTACATCTCTACACCCGTGACTCTTTCGTCTATTGCTTATCTACTGTTTTAACTTATACCACCCACTCACTATCCTTATATACGTTATTAAGATGTTGTCACATTTTTTTACACATACCTACCACTCTCCCATTTAATCATTCATAACCATTTCTATGCCACCTGATCAAGCTAACTCTTGTCACGACTACTGATTTGATACCACTGTCCCACAGACTAAGTCGAGACTACTCGAACGTGATAGAACGGTACAATAATAAGCGGTCCTAAATTACTACTGGATCAGTTTCTAGAAAGGAATGGGAAGGGGGTTGGTCAACCAAAGGACTTGTCCTACGGTCATAGAAGTGACATATGCCTTCAAGCCCTAACTGCCTGACTGGTTTGGGAGTTAAACTAGACTTCTTATTATTAGGCTAGCCTACGCTATTAGATAGTCAAGCAATGTTTGATTTCCTCATGCTCGCTCATTACTTGTCGTTTTCAGTGTTACCACGTCTACCTGGTTGTCTTACTATTGTCATCACATTGCATGTTGGTTAAAACATTGTTACTACCATATGCCATGCCACCGTCGTTACTGTTGCACTTGCACAATCACCTTTACTTTATACATTACATGCAATTTACCCACCACACTTGAGCAGCCACCAGTACATTACTTTCCGCTCGTATATGCATGTCTGTCCTTACTTCTTGCACCTATAAGATCATCTTTCTGATCAAGCTAACTGCATACCCTTGCCTCACCTAAACCCTTTCGTCGCAAACTTGATTTGTTACATCATACAACTCTGTATCCTACACTATCTCTTGGTTACCACATTAGTGCATCTATTTACTTGTTACCACTTTAGTGAGATTAGATTTCAATTTGCGTTATAACCTTTTTTTAAAATGTTTGCTTCTACTTTTATTTCTATCATCAGCAGTATTGAATTTTTGTTATGTGTTATGTTGTTAGAATGTTAGATATGATTATTATTATTAGGGGATTATAATTACAGATAAGAGTAGTTGAGATGATGTAAGGTGTAGTTGTATTAGTTGATATGAACACCAAGAACTTAGAATAATCCATTTACAAGAAGAGAGATAGAATGATGTGTTCAAGAGTTATATTTCACATCTGTATATACCCATTCATAATGGCTTCAATAGGATTCCCTACTATGAGTAGTGCACAGGAAGACGAGTACATTACGGATTTGGAATTCATAGCATGATTTGTGATGACGATGATGAGTAGTAGAGTATGTAAAGTAACGAGACTTCATCAAATGGATAGAGTGATGGAGACATCGGAAATAATATGACACGTTGATACGAAGGGATGGTGGCGTAAATTGATCTAAGTTGCTTGCGATAAGATTCAATAAGAAATGATGAAATGAGATTTAATAGTTTGTTAATTAAGGTGTTTAAACTTATGAGTTGTCACGATGAAGAATGAGTTGGGAGCATGATAAATGTTGGAGTTAGGTGATGTTACAATTTTAGTAATACAAGTTAGGATATACCATGAACAAGGGATGATACACTACGGATGGGTAACCTATGAGAATGTACAGCTTTTTGGAGAACTTAGGCGTAGAGGATATCGTACGTTAAAGTTTTCCCGAGAAAATGTTACTGTCTTAATAGCAATAATGATTGAACGGGAAATTTGTAAGAAGTATTAATTGAGGATAGTTGGTATCTTCCCTTTTCGAAGTTGCCTTGTTTAAGGTATTAATTGTTTAAGGCAAGAATTATGAGATAGAAATTAAAAAGAAAAGGGAATTAATGGACCTGTATTTAAATCCAGTGTATGCTTGCAACTGTAACATTATTCAGTGACGAGACGAGAACTGATGATTTATTTTAGGAACACTTACTTGAGGTTATGGGTTTTAGCAACTTGTGTACTAGAATATTAGGGTTGCTGTTAAGAGGATACGTCTATACATTATTATTTTTCTCATCCTCGTCTCTGCACATCTTGGGTAGCCATCCCTAGCCTTTTTCACTTGCCCATTAACAGTTAAGGCCATTGATGGTACTTAGTCATTCGAACCTCTTTTTGAAACTCTTAACCACATCACTTGTGTCTCTTCCAAACCAAATTCATTTCTTCATCTCGAACTATTTCAATTTACCCTGTAGAGATACGAGAACGTTATCCATACCTGTTTCCTGCTTATAAGTTGATAAGAATTCCGAGGACGGAATTTTTCTTAAGGTGGGTAGAATGTAACGGCCGGTATTTTCTAGGCGTATTATTATGTGTGCCCGTATTTTCGTTTTGACCATCCGGATGTTTCGTGTGCGAGTTCTATGTTTGTGCGTCAACACGAGCACGTTTCCGTTCTTCGTTTTACCGTATCATCCTTAACCGACTATCCAGCTTAACTAATCACCTTAACTTAATTATCCCACTAATTACAAAATTGCTAATCACACTTAACCTTCACTAATTACGTCATTAATTTTAACAATTACACTTTACTTAATTACTTATTTACCTTAACTAAAAAGGGTTAGTTACTAATTAAAACTTTCTACCATAGGATGAAAACTATTCCTTAAACTGATTAACACTATTGAATTCCACCGTTTGGGTGGGTGATATCCGACATGAACATCAATTTGTTCTCCCCACAACCAGCTATTTTCCTCCACCAAACTGTTCCCCCACTATTCCTATAACCGTTACAACAACAACGATTGGGCATCACCATCGTCTTCCTCTTTGGATACAAACAACCCAATCAGTAAACTCCATCTTCCTGCAACCCATCACAAACCCAATTCCTCTGCAATTCTCCAAGCCAAATCTGAAAACAAACCCAATTCTTTAACACATTCTGCAAACCCCAAACCTCAACGATCAGATTCCCAAACAATTACAATAAACTCAAATCAGTCCCAACAAACCCAAATCCAAATCAGCCAACTCCAAAATCAAATCCCCAAACTCAAACTAAAAATTGGGAGAGAAGGGAAACAAATAAAAACAAAGATTCATTTCAGAAACCCAAATCAAAACCTATACTAATTTCAGATTCTATCAAATCTGAAATTATATTTTCAGATTCAAAAACTCTACAAACCATTCATCTTCTTCCCTCTTCTTCTTCCTCCTTCCTCCTCCTCTTCCCATGGCCGCATCACCCACCACCTACCACCTCCACGCGCGAGCAAAAAGTCACCAGCAGCTGCCGCCGGACCACAGCCCGCCGCCGCCCCTGGCCGCCGGAATCCGTCACCGCTGGCCGAACGGCGCCGCCCCGCGCTGCCGGCCTGCCCCTCTGTTTTTCCTCCCGAGCGCGCGAAGGTGAGGTCTCCACTCCCCTTCGTGAGTGTTGCCTGCAAACTTTGAAGTAAAAAAACGAAATGAAAGAAGAACAGAGGCCAAACGAAATGAAAGTGACAGGTATGTGATAAAAGGGTATTAAAGAAAGATGTTAAAGAAAGAGAGAGGGGGATTTGTCATACTATTAATTAAATTGAATGAAAGTGTCAGCCTTAGCCTTAGCCTTGGGAATAAAGTATTAGTGGGTGGTTGACAGCATATAGGTTAAATGTTTAAAGTAATGAGGGAGAGAGTTATTTATTTGGGTATTAGGGTTATAGTTTTAACATGCTAACTTTTACCCCAAATCAAACTAATATGTGTAGTAGGTGTAGAGTAAGTAAGATTATTAAACATGATGTTAACATTACCATTAGCTACGTTAACCTTACCATTAGCTAGAATTAAATTAGTATTAATAGGTTGTTAAGTATTAGTTTATAAATTAACCGGCCGATAGTAAATTTTAGCAACTTGTTGTTCGACCATATCAGAATAAATGAAGTGTATCATGTTAGGGTAACACAATATAGGCATCACCCTAGTCAGAGAACCCGATAAAATTAGACGGACCCAATTTAGAGAGTGACTTGATATTTTGCTTTTCTCACAATAAATCTAATTTGGTGAATTCTTTAACCGAAACAGAGAACCGGAAGTAACGACACGTAGTGCCCGTCGAGACGAACCCAACGGCACCAAAATTGCGGAAATCAGGCAAGTATACAATTTATAGTATATTTTTGAAGTTGGATGTTAAATTAGTCTTTTGCACGGAAAGTTGTGTAACTTAAAATCTAACCGTGAAATGACGCGTGATATTACCACATGACATCCGTGGCTAAAAATGTGATCCAATGGCATATAACTTGATATAGCTTAGTTTAGAACAATAACAAGAAAAATCAACTTTCTGTTCGTTTTCGTTAAAATCGCATGTTTACTCTTTTTGCTAAATTATTGCAAATGCTGTTTTCGATACTCTTGTAACATAGAAAATGCTGCATGGAAATAAATGATCATGTTATTTAATTGTTGCATGCCTTGAAATAATTAACTAACGTGTGACATCGTGAAATCGTGCGCCTCAAAGGCGAAATCGTGACTTTCGTGATTTCATTAAGTTGACAAATTCGTGCTTGTAATTCGTGAATTAGGCTGGCTCGTGTTCCAGCACAAATCTTGAGTGGGGCAAGGGTTGAGCGGCTGCAAGGCGTATGAACGAGTACTCTCTTCAAGGGCACCACCCGTAGGCGGTGGGTTAGCGCCAATCACGGTAAGCCCCCGTGAGAAGAACGACTCACTCATCACGACCTAAAGGCGAGAACCCTATTATAGACATGAAGTGCTAACAATCGTGAATGCTAACAATCGTGAATGTTAACCATCGTGAAATGCTAACATGAAACTTGCAACTTGGAATTGTTATCTCAGTTATATTGACATGCTAATGAACCAAATAGAAGATTTACTTTACTTGTTAAACTACTTAGAACTGCATGATAGGACGTCTTTTCTTTATTTCCTTTTATAATCAGCTTGTTAAACCATGTTGTCACTATCTCATTTAAATTATTAATGCCGCTTAAATTCGCTTAAATTCAGTATAAATTTGTATATACCTTGCCTTGGGTTCTGACCTCTACTTGCAGACCCTTGCTGACATCCATTCATGTTTTTGGATGTATGTCAGATCCTGAGCTATAGCACCAGGAGGACTAGTTGAGATAGCTGAATCAGTGGACCAAGACATGTTGAACTAGTGCACTTTCATTGCACTTCTTTTCAATTGTTGTACGGTCATAAGACCCACTCTTCTTTCTCTATTTGTTGTAATTCCGTTGAGACGGTTGAGATTGTAATATTGTTTTACTTATCTGTGTTGTTTTGAGTAATGCAAGCAAGATCCTGCAGTTTTTACACAGACGCTTATTGTGTTAAGTCAAGGAGGAAAGAAAAGCAAAAGTACCTCCTCCTGACTTGCACAAGCGGGCCCGTTCGCGTCCTCGCTCTCAAGCTTATTGGGAAGCGGGGTGTGACAGATCTAGTCGGTCTAAGAACAAATTCCAACCGACTAGTTTCTCAACTAGTCGGTCGATGATTGTTCTTTGACCAACTACGATAAACAGTAGCTCAGGCTGTGAAAATGATAGACATAACTAGTCGGTCTAAGAAGGATTCCTAACCGACTAATTTGACAACTAGTCAGTCGGTGAACATTCTTGGACCGACTAATTGGTCAACAGTGAATGAGCTGAATCGAGCAAGGAGATCTAGTCGGTTCAAGAAGGATTGCCGACCGACTAGATTGCCATCTAGTCGGTTGGTTCTTCTTCTTGAACCAACTAAGATGCACTAGAAGCCGCGAAAAGAAGCGCGAAGCTTCGGAAAAGTTTCTATGGGCTTCTATGATAATCCTAGCTCTAATAATGTAAGACCTACTCAATGCTTAACATTCTACGGAAAGAAAATAGAAGACTATAAAATAAACTTGACGAACCGTCTTCAAAGCTTCAATCCGAATCTCTTGACTTCAATAATGCTCCTAGAGCTTCAACGAAGATTCAGGCACACGATCACGCGCTTTGAGAAGTCTTGAGACGTCGCTTTTGATGTTCGTAGTAATTTGGCAACGATCTCCATAACTGCGCTCAAAGGAGTTAGTTCACGATATTTATGTTTGCTCATCATCAAAACCAAATCCGGGGAATCAATACTCAACAAACCAGGACCGTAGCTATAGGAGTAGCCAAAGGGATGGGTGATGCATCCTTCTCTACAGCGCCAGATGGTTCTTCGATGTCCTTCTCCTCAATCACCAATATGATCTGAAGCTATGGGATCCTCTTTATCAATGACAGTTGAGGGTTGTGGATCCACTAGCCTTGGGACCGATACCATAACTGCGTCGGTGGTCTTCACTGCTCTCGTTGTCACTGCTCCACCACATTGACATGGCCCATTCTATTAGGCTCAGATTGAGACGGTACTTTCCTTGAGCCTGGGTAAATTTGCTCATTTGGTCTGCCAAGTGGTCTACAAGATGATATAAAGTTTCTTCTGAGTAGCCACCAACTTTGCATTATTCTTGGCTTAAGCATTAATGAAAGCTTCCAATGCCCCCTCCATGCATGATTTAGGTGCTGTCGGCTGTTAATATTGTTATTGATACGGTTGGCTGTTGTAGTAGCTTGGCTGTCTATAAGGCCATGCTGGCATACACATATACTGATGCAGCTGTGGAAATGGTGCTTGTTGGGGCAGAGGTTGTTGTAGCCTTGGTTGAGTGGGTGGTTGTATGCCTCCATTGGGGTTGCTGTAGGAGAATCCTGGATGTGTCTTCCATACCGGATTTGTCCATTGTGGCTTTGGATTACTCCCTTCACCTGAAATGTAATTGATTTGCTTCGCTGGTAAATCTGTTCAATCACAAAACCTTCAATTAGAGTGTACCCTTGCTCGGCATAATCTTCCCATGCTGCACAAACTGGAGCCTTTGAAGATGTAGGAATGGCACTCAACCATTGTTCAATGCAAGCAACTTTCTTTGAAAGACTCTCAAGTTGCACGTCAAGATTCGTGACTTGCTTTGATTCAGATAGGCTTCCACCAGCACTCCTAGAAGATGTTAAGCGATCATCGCTCCATTATTGATTGTTAGAGGCCATCTGCTCTAATAGTGATGTGGCCTCCTCTGGTAGTTTAGCCAATAATGCTCCATTAGCAGAAGCATCAGTGATCATCTTGGTGTCATACTTTAAACCATTGTAAGAGCTCTAAATGAGGTCACAATCATGTATTCTGTGATATGGGCACTGATGCTGCAAATCCTTGAAATGCTCCTATGATTCATATAGAGATTCTTGTGGGAGTTGCTTGAATGACGTGATGGCACTCCTAATCCTCACCGTTTTGGACGGTGGATAATATTTATTGACGAATGCTTGGGCTAACTGCTCGCAAGTCTTTAATGTATTCGTAGGGTGCGCCCTCAACCAATAAGCCTCTTTGTCTCGAAGACTGAACGGGAACAGCCGAAGTTTGATGGCATCTTCACTCACATCTTTAACTTGAAAGGTATCACACTTAGACAAGAATAGATCAATGTGGTGGTTGGGATTCTCATGAGGATGTCCATGAAAGGGATCCTGCTACATCAATTGTATCAAGCACATCTTCAACTCAAAGTTACCTGCCTCCAGCTGCGGTCTCAAGATAGAAGAAATATTCAAAAGATTGGGCTTCATATAATCCTCAATATTATTAGAACATGGAGGTGATGGTGGAGTCTCTGCCATTTGATCCTCCACAATTTTCTGCCTCCCCTCAGCTCTGAGTTTCCATGCAGTTCCTTCGATCTCGATGTCAAATTGTATATCATTGGGTCGCCCAAGACGAGTGTTCATGCACAATCAACAAACTCAGAGAAGATATCAGTAATAAAAGGAAGAATAAAAATATGGTAAGGTGAGAGGTGGATGGAGAAACCAACAAGTCTCCAACTAAGAAAAATAACCCAAGTAAACCGTTGCCTCCCCGACAAGGCGCCAAAAGCTTGTTTGAGTCCGCAAGTGCACGGTGTTGAGGCTTTGTAATATAGAAAGATTGTCGATCCCACTGGGAGGAAATTGGTTAATGTCTTGGATTTTTGTTCAGAGTTGTATGACTTTGTCAGCTATGTTTGTAATCCCCCGCTCCCCAGGATACCCAGGAAGTACGAATCTGTCCCAAGTTCTCCTAAAGCAGCGAGTGTTACGAAGGAAAATACAAAAACTCAAGCAGGTCCACTGCGCACTGCTGAGATAGTACCTGTAATGTTCCCAAAGCACGACCAAACAACTAAAAACATAACACGAAAAGAAACACATAGGAAAACTGTACAACAACTAAACCCAAAGAAAAGTCTGATATATATATACATCACTCATCTGTGCATACATCCATCATGAACAACTCGTCACTACCCAAACAAAACCCTAAAAGTACAACACTCTCTCCTTTCATCTCTCCATCCCAACCTAACTCATCCACAGAACTACACTGCTCCATCTGCTCCATCCGCTCCCCACACCAGGAACCATACCTGAAAAAGTCAACAGTGGGGCACGTCAACGCGTGACCCAGTAGGAATTCCATGCCCCAGCTAGCCCTTACATGAAGTGTGAAAAAGGTGCACGTGAGCAGGTAGAGTGTATGACATGGCATAAACATTTACTGCAGTAAAGGAAGTAACAACAATAGTTATGAGCATGGGGAAGCGTGCACGTGCAACAGGTAAAGTGTACATACTAGCATAATGTACGAGTGGTAGCAGGAACAGGTGCAACGTTTATAATAAGCAACTAAGTGTTAATAGTAAAACAATAGAAATTAGTAACATGAAACCCGTCTCATTTACACTTACTTAAGTTCCATAAATGAAAGCAAACCACCTCACTTTTCCAATATGCACCCATCTCAAGCAATTCACGCATTCATGGCAACAATCATACACGTAAGGCAACATTCACATCTATAACCACAAGTCACACATGATGCTCAATGATGCCATGATGCATATGAAATACAAAGCAATTGCTATGAGATGCAATGCAATGCAATGGGATCACATGAATGAGCCGGCGTGCAAGTGTATCGTACACCTACTCCGTTATCACGTGGAGCCACCTAATGGTATCAAGAGGTTGCCCACGGCGACTTCACCCGCATCCTTCTGTGGTAACTTTGTCCATGCATGTGCACTCCACCTTCGTGTCCCTAATATGAACATATCGCAACTTGCTTTCTTTTTCCCACATCAACACCTCTTGAAGGCCAACATTGTTATCAACAGTTAATTCACCAAGATATTGAACATAAATGAAATTTAACAACTTTATGAAACATGAAATGAAGCATGAGATGGCCAATTAAACAACTGATGACTCATGTAACAATCAATATTGAATCCATAAAACCTGGAGATCCATAATCGAACACAAAACAACTCATTCATGAAACCCAATTTCTGGAAAAACAGAACAGTTAGATTAAGAGGCAAATTTCTCCATAATCTTGTATCAAACATGTCCATACAATACAAATAAAAGTTGTAGATATAGTTGTGCTGGATTCACATATAAATTTTTATACAGAAATATGAACTGGGTGATTTATGGTGAATTGTTTGGTAAGACCTGACGAATCTGTTTTTCAGACAGATTCCAGTGTCTGTCTTGATTGCTGATTTTGGGCATATTACAGTCAGAATTACGAAAACATTATCTCAGGGAAAATTGTAGAGAAAGTTGTTATCTTTCCAACGAGACAAAGATTACCAATTTCTATGGAGTGTACATGGACTGATCTATGTTTTGCCAAACTGTGACCAGACTGGGGGAAATGCCGACATGTTGTAAAGATGGAATTTTTACTCCTAATTGCAATCTGAATTAACAAATGTTCTCAACATGAAAGTTATAGATAACAATAATATCTTTAGGCCATAAAAGTTTCAGAGCAAACTCAAGTCTAGATTGGAAGGACTAAGCAAAACAATCAGCATACAAATCTGTCCAGAATTGCTCACCGCGCACAGCCGCTCAAACTCAGAATTGCTCACTGCGTACAACGAGCCAAAACTCAGGATTACTCACCGCACACAACCATACAAACTCAGGATTTCTCACTGCACACAACCATACAAAACTCAGGATTGCTCACCGCACACAACCATACAAACTCAGGATTGCTTAAGAAAAAGGTAAAACCACAACAACAACCATGAAACTAAGCATGCAACTCTAATACTAGTTGGAGATGGAATCCTACCTTAGGGGTGATAAGAGATAAGGGGGTAGCCCAAATCCCTATGGCTCCTCCTTCTTCAAGCTCCTTCTCCTTCAATTCCTTCTCTTCTTCTCCTCCACAAGCTCCTAGAATGAGCAACAGCACCCAAACGACGTCAGGGATGCTACGGGGGTGTGCAGAGTGAGGGTAGCGTAGCCCTATGGGTGCTCAGCCTCCCTAAAGTCTAAGAGGGAGCAAGGAAAAGAGATGAATTCGGACTGGTCTTTTGAGGAGAGAGTGAGATATTTTTAGAAGAGTTTAGAAATGAGGAGAATTTGGGAGAAAAGAGTAGAAGAGCCAAGAATTACGTAGAAGAGTCAAGAAGCTATATTTACAAGTTTGCCATTCTCCACAAATATCACTCCCACTATACACACCCACCCATCCTTAATTACAAGTATGCCATTACTTCTCACACTCCCCGATTAATTACAAGAATACCACTAACCTTAACCCCTTCTCATACTAGTCTCTTTACACCAATCCTACACACCCATTCACCCACATACCATCATACAACCACATTCATGCATCACATACCCATGCATCACCTCACCATTCATGCATGCACACTACACCCACATTACTAAACACACTATACAATACATAATACACAGATACACACTCTATTTCACACAAAAGCACAGCCCTACATATATGGAACTCTGGGCCATTACAATGGGTGTATCCATGAAGTTTGTCAAGGTAATCCTCTCACAAATAGTATCAATGGAATGAAAACTAGGGCATTAGGAGTCACCACTAGGATCGTCCGATGTCGATGCTAAGTTATAATTCTTAGGTTAGATTGGTTTTATAGGGCGAGATTGTCGCATCTTGAATGTGAAATTCGTAGCCAACTATCGTTGTACTACTTATCTAGCGCATCCCGTACTTAGCCCCACCATCATGGAAAGCCATGCACGCACCACATGCATTACGATCAATAATTATTCTCAATCTCCACTTACGTCACAATCATGAATTAGAGCTTCGATCTGTGATATGATGACTCTTATTGATGATACTATCGTTGATCACTAATAAATGATATAAGGCATTGGTGGAGACCCTCAAAGTGTGTGACACTATCGTGGATCACGGACCCTAAGTGAATTCACTAACGACCCTAATCAAGCCTATAGAGTAATTTCTATGGCCAGTGCCACTATCGTGGATCACAAACCCTAGATGAGAACGTTATAGACTTGGTTAGATCAACCACATCACATCCCTTTTCACCATTTTAACCTAAAATCACAACTTTCGCATCTAAACCCTAAAATCCTAGGGCTCGTACATTAGCCCTAGATAGATCTACTCGTGGTTCATGGAAACACAATAAAAGCAATAATATCAATAGAATAAGACATCGTCGCAACAATTATCATCAAGACAATAAGAGATAGATAAGAAAACGTTACCAACTAAAGAGAAACAAGAAATATACTTCAGAGAATTAAGATCACAAGATTTCATGCACAAAAAGCTCCAAATATCCAAACTTTGTTCAAAGGCAATAGAGACGGCTACGAAATTAAACCAAAAAATCTCAAAAAAGTCTCTCTAACCTAGGAAGGAAATATTCTTTTTATACCTATGGGTTGGGACCCACAAAATCAAATAAAAACCCAAAGGGTCGGCTCAAATCTGGGCTGCCGAATCGCCCGACTCGACCGAGGGGCATAGCCGCTTGGTCTGAGTCGGGCCACATCGCTACGTCGGCTTTAGTTGGGGAGATGGTCGCTCGTACCGAGTGGATGGCCCAGTTAGTCGAGATGTAGGGTCTCATGCTTGGCCTCAAATCATCGCTCTGCCTCATATTCCACTCGACCGAGTCACCTTGGCACTCGGTCGAGTGGGCGTGTATGCTCGGTCGAGCTGCAGTTGCTGCAGAAGCTCAAAAATTTCCGTTCTGTCGATTATTTGACTCGGTCAAGTAGCAAGGCTACTCGGTCGAGTGGCCTTTAGGTCTTCAAATGATGCTAAGTGTCAAAGATGCTTCTTTCTTGCCTCGCCTACTCGACCGAGTGGGTGGCTCTACTCAGTCGAGTTCAGAACTCGATATTGGCCCTAAAAATGGTGCACTGCCATGAATATCCACTCGAGCGAGTAGCTGAGCTACTCGGTCCGAGTGGACTGGAAAAAGATGAAATGTTGGGAGCTCCATCCACTAGCTCTACTTCTTCGTCATCTCTCTTCTCCTCCTCAAATCTTCTTCTCCAACACGTCAAGCACCTAGCAGGCTACGCCATTGATACTCTGGCGATCTCAGATGTGTCCATCACTCAGAATTGCTCTAAATCGCCTCAAAACTCCTGAAATTGAGAATAAAGCTCTGAACGTAATATAATACGATAAATGATCGATAGAGCGATAAAAATGTGTTTTGAGAGACTAAAACAGCATGAAATGATGCAATAAATGTATGGAAAATATGGACACATCACTATCCATACTTATTCACCGATTAGTGTTTTCTTTGAATTCCGAGGACAGAATTTCTTTGAAACTGGGTAATAAGGTGTAATGGCCCAACAATAGGCATCAACTTTTTATTAAAACCACAATTCCTTTTTCCTTTTCCTTTTTCCTTTTCTCATCCATTTTTTTCCTTTTCTTTAAAACCCAATGCCAACTTTCTTTTTCTTTCCTTTCTTCTTTTTCCTTTTGCTTGAAGCCCACACACCTGGCCCAATCTTCATTTTAATAAAAAAACCAACCCTCTCTCTACACACCCTAACAACGCACCCGAGTCCGTTCCCCTTTTTCGTTCTTCCCTCTCGCACGAGCAGTGACGTCAATGAATGATTAGGGGTTTCGAAACCTAAATCTTATCCTTAAATGTGTGATCCTCTCACGAGGAGATCTCGATGATTTCAAATCCCGATCCTAGCATGGTAAGTTTTACATCCCCTACACCTCTACTCTCTCATTTGAATGAGATGTGATAAGTGTTTATTGTATATAGTTTTTTTTCCTTTTTTCATACGCGTTTTACATCATTTATTTCTCCGTTCTTCCCTGTTTTCTCCGTTTTGGTTCCTCTTTTGCTTTTATGGTCTCTTCTTTGATTTACATGATATATATATGCTGATTAAAGACCATATGACGTGATTATGGCGCGAAAGAGCAAAAGGAGCGGAGCCGGGAGCTCCACGTGTGAAAAAAGGGGAAAGTAAAGAAGCAGTGTGATACACATTGCCATGTCGATTTGACGTGGCCGCATGATCATAACACATTGGAGCAGAACTCAATTCCACGCAGCCGTGCAGACATGCACCAAACGGCCACGTCAACAAGCTCCAGAACCCAACTCCACGCGACCGCGTGAAATATCTCCAAATGGTCGCGTCGCTGAGGAGAAGATTTGAAGATATGCAATCGACGCGGCCCGCATGACTATGATGATGCGGATGCGTAATCCTAAAGAACCAAAGACAAACGGTCGGTCCATGTGACCGTTTAGATGCTGACTCAGACGTCGAAGCTTGATTCGACGTGGCCACGTCCCTAGCAACGTGACTGCGTCGATGTAGCCTCTGTGCCCCCAATTGATGAACTGGGACGACGCGACCACGTCGTTTTCGATGCATCACGACGAATAGGGTTTCTGCACGGGACTGTGCACTGCCAGGGAGCAGTTGGTGGGCTTTTGGTCTTTTTGGGAATGTATAAAAGCTATTCTTCTTCCTTAAGCGAACTCATCTTCTGTTTTAGCCATTTTGGGGTTTTTGGAATTTTGTAAGTGTTTTCTAACTCTTTTATTCTGTAATCTTAGTTGTTTTACTTAGTTTCCTATTGTAATATATTAGATTTTCTTAATAGAAACTATCCCTTTGTTATTGCTATTGTCTATTTGCTATATCTTGTGTTTATTTCTTGAATCATTGCTTACCCAATGTTAGAAATCATCTCTATTGCAATGGGTAGTGAGTAGATTTTATCTAGGGCAATGGGTTGAACCCCATTGGATTAGGATCATGGGTTGGATAAAATTTTGATTAATTACTGGGTTAACTAAGGAGTTGGGGTATATTAGGATGCTAATTATCATCGTAGATTCGACCCCTCCATTTTGGGCAATCAGATTGGCCGCCGATGAGAGTCAGGACCAATCTGGGGTTTCGATCCCTATGAGTACCCATACTATTTGTGTGACCGGCGGGAGTCGTGCACCGATTAGAGCCCTCCTAATATAGGTCCAATACTCGAACACCATTGTATTCGGGAGGAAGATTGTGGACATTCGTCGAGCATAATGCCTAACATATACCGATGTATCGGCAAGAGTCGGCATCGGTATAGATTAGGATAGGCCTATCACTGCATCGTAAGAGCAGGGGTTAAGAGATAACATAAGGAAATACACTATCATGCACCACAAGAGTGGGGGTAGGTGAATGTCCTTATGTTAGACGATCTCTCCTGAGTCCTAATGAACCCAACAATCAGGTCATCTATCAATCCAACCTTAACCCTAGTTCAATGGCGGGATACCCTAAGCCATATAGCTTTTGTTCCTTGACTTCACACTTTTTGTTCTCTCACTTGACCACCATTCGATAGCGTAGCTTTCGAACAAAGACCCAAAAATCGGTTCTAAGCGAACGCCTCCCTGTGTTCGACCCGTTAGTGCTACAACCGACACAGTGCGCTTGTGGTATAAATTTTATTAGCTCCGTGAGAGCGGACAAGCTTTTTGGCACTGTTACCAGGAGGCACGGTTTGATATCGATTTTAGTCTTTGTTGATAGACTATGTATTTCTTCACCATACATTCACTTTTCCAGTTTTTCTTATATTGCAGGTGAACATAGGTTTGCATGATGAAGTTGGCCATTACGAGAATAGCACTAGCTCTTGCCAGTAAAATGGACAGTCTGACACATCATATAGCT